>PVKS010010694.1:41998-59321 GCA_004027875.1 Aplodontia rufa
TCCATTCATTTGCTCTCTCAGTATCTACCAAAAGCCTGCGGACCACCCTGCTACCCACAACGAGTTTACCACCAACTGAGAAGATGTAATTACAAAGTGATATATACTAAAATAGCAATATCCCAAAAACACTGAGATCACATGAGTATGTGTGTAAAATTTTGGTGAAATTAATCAACACTGCCTCTGGGCTACACAAACCAACTAACATTTATCTTATTACTAAAATATTATTAGTGCTTCTCCAGTCAGATGATAAAGTTCTTATACGTGGCTACAATTCTTAATGATCGCACTTTCAAGAAATTGCTCAGTGAGATGAGGGCACAATTTTGAGCTTTTGCTCAAGCCCCATAGCATAACTATCCCCCAACACAAGCATCCCTGGGGAAGAGGGCTAAACATCAAACCTGCTCCCCAGCACCCATGCCCACCCACACAGAACTGCAGACCTCTGGGAGTCAAGGGATTCCAGTGCCAACTTGGTCAATTCATGTGCCTGGTGGTGTCAGCCTCACTAGGATTCCACACCCTTATCTATCAAATGAAGCCACTGCATTAGACAGCTTCTAAAGTTCTTCCCAGACATCATGCTATCCCATGTATCACACTTCTTGCTTATATAAGTAATTATGTTTAAGAGGGTCTGTCACTCCAGTTATCCATTCTGAAGAAATGAATTCAAGTGTTCTGGTGTTCTCCAAGGCTACTTGCCTACTGATGCCTCTGTCCCCGCAATATGTTACATCTGGGTAGAAGAGGAACTTCCCTCGGAATATCTCCCCTAGAAAGGGGAGAATACAGATTTCTCCCTGAAATATTATGCTCTCTGCACAGCTGGGGAACAAACCACAGAATAGAAAGTAGCCCTGCATATTAGGAATGTGACATCACTAGCATATACTTACCTGAATAAAATCTGGCTTTTGTTGAACTACCCCCAAAACCTGTCCCCGGATGCATCATCTAGGATTTTTAGGAAGGGCCAAGCACTCTACTGAGGGTGTGAGGAAACCCTCTCCCCTTAGCACCTTCTTACCCCCAGACGTAGCAGGATCATGTAAGACTTGACTGTCTGTAAAATAGGTGAGTGCTGCCACTCTGCCATAAAGCCAAACAAAAGACCAGGTGGTTCCAAGGAACCTTCCAGCATCCAGGTCTATAATTCTGTGACTTCCCTATTTGAAACAAATCAATTAACAAAAAAAACCTCTTCGAGAACAGTTACATTGCTGGTGGTACAGCCACTCTGGAAAGCAGTGTGGAGACTTCTCAAAAATTTCGGGCTGGAACCACCTTTTGACCCAGCTATCCCACTCCTAGGTATCTTCCCAAAAGAGCTAGTATCAGCATATTATCGAGATACAGCTTCTTCGTTGTTTATAGCAGCTCAATTTACTATAGTTAGATTATGGAACCAACCCAGATGCCCCTCACTTGAGTGGATTTAAAAACTTTGGTACATATATACAATGGAATACTACTCAGCTACAGAGAAAACGATATTATGGCTTTTGCAGCCAAATAGATGGAGATAGAAAAAATTATGCTAAGTGAAGTATCCCAATCTCAGAGTCTCAAGGGCCAAATGTTCTCTCTCTTTGGTAGAAGCTAGAATACAGCAGAAACAGTATGATAGATGGGTAAGCTAATAATAACCTCAACATGTATGAATTTTTACATGATCATGGAGAACCTTGCCTAGGATGCTGGGGGATGCAGGGAGGGGGCAGGGAGGGGAGAAGGTAAAAGGCAGGATATCAAGGAGACTGGAGGGAGGTAGTTCGGGGAAATCTAATCAGAGGGGAACCTCTGACTTCCAGGAAAAGTCCAATTAACTTGGGGTTTAAGTAGGGGGAAACATGGAACTATAGGGAACCCAAGGGGGGAACCAGGGAATGGCACCAGTCTTGGCTTGTTCTGTCATTATACTTTTGTTCTTGATTGTTTGATGATGAATCCCTCCTAATAGTAGGACCATGTTTAACGAATAAAAAAAAATTAATAAAAAAAATTTTTAAATCCTTTTTGAGATTCAGATTAATGAAAACAAAGGGGACTTCTTCAGCAAATTAAAATTCACTCCCACAGGAACATTCTCAACCACAGTTAAGTAATCCCATTATTCAATGGCGGGTGCTGAAGGCAAGAGGGCTTTGCAGACAATAAATATATGCTTAGCTTGGACAGAAAACAGAGTGATGACTGATCCCCTGTACATAAAAGGCTAACCCTCACACTTCATACTGTAGCAGAGGCCCTGAAAGAAATAATTACTCTAAAATCTGTGGCAATGATCACATGCCTCTCTAAGCATTTGGAATTAAAACCAAAACCCTAGACCTTGGCTTCAAGGCTCCCAGGTGGTATAGTCCCTACCATATCTCTTTGGGGCCTCAATTTATACCACTCCCCCATTTTATTACTAACAAACTCCAGCCACAGGAATTGCTTTTAGTTCCTACATCAGGCCCTTAGCACACGCTGCCCTCCCTGGCCTAGTTAATACCTACTCATCCTTCAGCCCCAAACTTCCTTAGGGTATGCTCCTATGACCCCCATCCTCCCTCCTCTCTGGACCCTGCACCTCACACACATACCCCACAGTCTCCCTTATTGTGTGCTTCCAGAGAATAGTAGGTCTTTCCTTCAGAGCACTTACAGTTAATCCTGTGTTTGAATATTTTACTAACTTCTTCCCTGTGGACTATAAACTCCAGGAAAACGGTATTCAGTTAAAATTTGCTCCTATTGGGGCTGGAGCGGTGGCTTGGCGCTTGCCCGACATACGCAAGTACACGGTTCAAACCCCAGCACCACGTACACAACTAAGTGTCAGAGCAATGAAAGCCATGTGAAAAACTCAATAAAAATTGATTCATTCTCTCTCTCTCACTCTCACTGTCCTTCTCTCTTAATTAAAAAAAAAAAATTGCTCCTATCCCTAGCACCTTGGCAAAGAGAAGACTGAGTAAAGGAAAGATCATGACATGGTTGGTTCATTTCCAAAACTGCTTCTTCCTTCCATTCTAATTGCTAGAAATCACACCAGGTTAGTGTGAGGAAAGCTATCACATACCACATTTTATAAACTTTGATTACAAAAGCAGACAAAATAGCCAAAATTGTCCCCCTCCCAAAAAAAGACCTAAATAGGAAAAGGCAGTAACGGCTGCGAATGGCGAGATCATTCACCCCTCTTATGTGCAGAAAGGTTAGGCACGTTCCCAGTCCTCCCCCTGGAGCCACATCTACATTGCTGGCTTGCTCCAAAGGGGGCCTGCTCCAGAAGTAAGCCAAAACAGAAAGACTCACCCCAACGATTCATCATCCCAACTCCTACTTTGCTCAGGAGTCCCTTCAATTGTGTCCAAGAGTTTTCCTGAGCTCAAATCATCTTAAGCCTTTGCTTTTGGATTTTCCAGAGCTACAGGCAATCTGCCACAGGGCCTACAGGACACAGCACAGCATGGCACTAGTTAAACGGTCCAGCAGAATGGGGAAGGCACTACGCCACAAGCCTACCACACTCAGCTTCCCAGAAGAGAACGCCACCTTCTTTACCTCACACTTATCAAAACATTCTAAAATATTTAATGTTCAACATTTCTGATTAATTCTGCTGCTGAGAATCAATAACTTGTCTACTGGGACTAATGTGAATTCTATATTGATTCCATACTCCCTTACATAAAGAAATGCATAAAATAAGAAATCAGTTATTCAATATCCCAATTTAGAAATTTCAGCATCCAAAATACAAGTGAATTTGAATCCTAAATAAGTCAAAGTCGGATTGATTCTTGGAAAGCCTGCGCATAAACATGCATGCCCTTTAGCAATGTTCATAAGAGTGCCAGTCTCACAGTCTATTTAGTCTTATTTCACACCCACTGTTAATAAAATGATATCTGGTTTCTGTGCTTATGGCATGTGAGACTCATCAGCAGATCGCAGGTGGAAGCAGCTGACAGCGACTGGTACGTTGAAAGCACCGTGGAAAGCTAACCCGATGGCAAGCGGCACTAAGCAAATACTAAACTCACAGTAGTAAATCATCAGTAAGAACTAACCACATGAATTTAAAAGACACAAGATGTTTAAGAAACAGGAGCCATCTGGCACATCAGCAGAGTCCTTTATTCCTTAGAAGCCCCTAAAACTATTCCTGAATTACACGGAAATTGTTTAGTCCCTGTACTCGGAATGATGGAGTCTGAATATTATGGGAAAGAAAACTAAATCATGATTGGTAAATTCTTTAAGAAGACAGAAATGTGTTTACTTTGGAAAGGTCTAAAGCTTTGATACTGCAAATGTAATTATCCAGGCTGGGGGTGGAGCTTGCCTTAGCATTTACAAGGCTCCAGGTTTGATCCCGAGCACCCCCCTCAAAACAAAAAAAAAAAAGTAATCTTTCAATTCTCTGTAGAAGTGGCCTTATTGAAACCACATTCCTAGGCAAAGGAAAATAGTGCTTTCCTAGAACATATTGATCCACAAAACCAAATTTGAAACAAACCACCTTCTCTGGTTCCAAAAGAAAAATTAATTTAATAACAAAAGAAACCCAAACTGGCAAATTTTTCAATTCATCAATGGAGTGTGAGCATGTTTAAGGCAAAATTATTAAATTAATAAAGGAACATTTTATTTTAAAAACCATAGTTCATATAAACTTTTCTTATACAGGAATTTCCTGTCAACCACAAATAAATGTGATCATTTACCAGATGTTTCTAAATTCTCAAGGACTAGAAACAAAAAAAAAAAAAAAAAAACCAAAAAACAAAACTTTCTTTAAAGTAAATTGAATCTAAAGTTTAAAGAAAACATTTTTTTAAAAAACAATAAGTTCCACAATTAAGTGTAGGAAGCCCAATTAATCAACAAGCCAGAAAGGAACTTTTCATCTACCTTGTCTACCTCCCCAGATTTTAAACAAGAAATATCTAAATATCCAGGGTAGGCGTTGTCTATTTTCTGCTTCAAGATCACAAAAGACAAAAACTTCATTATGATGACCCTCACTTTTTAATTTTTTAATAAGGAGTTGAGTTATTGTACAATCATAAATGCACATAAAGTAATAATATTATATGCTTTTGTTCTTAAACCAGAATCCCCACACCACCCACACCCCAGTCTCTTGATTCTTCTATATTTCACCCCTACAAGCAATATAAATGCTTAGATTTTGAATTTTCCAGAATTAAATGACAGCATAAGTATTATTTGGATTCTCAGGGAGGTAAAGAGTATGCTACATTGTTGATTGTTTCCCTAGATCCCTCCCTAACTTCTCTCCCTCTCCCCTCCCCCCCCCGTCCCCTCTTTCTCCCTCCCCCATATATTTATTATTGCCCTAGATTGTGTGTTGCTAACACCTTTGCTGGATGACCTCCACTTTTAACTGTCTATTATACATCCAATAAAACAAAGCAAAACAGCAAATAGGTGTAGCTCCTCCTTCTGATTTACATACTTCACCTACTAAACCTGTCACTTTCTCCTCATCATCCCAGCCAGAAACTTTACACTCATTTCCAGTTCCTCCTCCCCACCCTCATCTGGTCAGTCCTAAATCTAGTCAATCCATCCTTTTTATACTCTCCCCACATGGCCTTTCTGTTCCTATTGCTACAACCACTAAACACCACCCACCAACCTTGGCAGTACTGGTCCTCAGTCAGAACCCTGATCAGTCCCTCTGCCATTCACACATGAGCAGAACTGACTGATACCCAAAAGGGCTCCTCTCAGTCCAGCCCACCCTTACCTGCAGCTGCTCTCCATTTAAATGACACACCTCATCTAACAGAATCTTGCTATTCCCTAACACTTTATGTGCCTCTTCTCGTGACTGCCTTAAATCTCTTCTTTCCTTTCCTTCCTTCCATATTTATTCACTTTCTTGAATTTCTTGAGCACCATCTCCATGCCTGGCACTGTGCTAGGCAGAAACTGGTCGCGTGGGCCTCACAGAGATCATGAAATGTCCTCTTTTCTCTTTACATACCTTCTGACCACTAATTCAAACATCATTCTGTGAGGTCTTTAATACCCAGGGCAACAATAATCTTCCTTTCTTCGACTCCTAATACATACATCTACAGCTTTGGACATACATTGCCTTAAAATCTACATTCCCACTTGCTTTATTCACCTGTGTATCTCCAAAGCATTCGCACGTTGTTCTGCATCAAAATCTATCCCATCTAAATATTAAGTTTCATGTATACCAATTTTCAATCACTTATAAGTTTCAATGCTGATTTGTCCCATAAAAAGGTGATGAGTCTTCCTCTTTCCCTTTTTAACACAAAGGTGTTTTGAGCTGTGGCTAAACGTCATTTACTCTGGGCTTGGGAATGTGTTTATGAACCTACAAATGAGAACATCTGATGGCTTAGGAATCTACTTCAAACAAAATAATGAAGCCGCCCTGTGGTGACCTGGCACAGAAAGCACTTGGATGCAGACAGCTCCCCATTGGGCTGTCGCAGCCCACTTGGATGGCTCTCTCTGGCTGCCTAATGAAGCACTGTTAAGAAAACTCCTAAGCACCTCAGTTCAATTTTGCATTTTCACTAGGCTTACCTTAAGCAAACTGAAAAAAAAAAAAAAACTGAACGATGTATCATTATGAAGATTGCAGACTGGCCATACATCATGAATGCCCAAGAGGTCAAAACAAAGTATTTAAATAACTTAATATTATTATACTTAAGTAAATCAATATCTAGAAAGTAAAATTTCACTCTAGTTGATCATAGAATTAAGAATTGAGGGCTAGGGTTATAGCTTAGTGGTGGAGGGCTTGCCTACATGTGCAAGATCCTTGGCTCAATCCCCAGCACAGAAAAAAAGAATTAAGGGCTGGAGAGGTGGTTCAGTGGTTACAACGCTTGCCTGGCATGCGCAAGTACACAAGTTCAAACTCTCCAGCACCATGTATACAACAAAGTCTCGGAGCACTGAAAGCCACATGAAAAACTAAATAAAATTGCTTCTCTCTTTTTTCCCCTCTCTCTCTCACTGTCCATCTCTATTTAAAAAAAAAAAGAATTGACTGTGAATGTGTACAGATAAGTCTACTTCCTCATAAAATATAAACAATATAAACAGCTATACACATACACAAGACATGCCTAAAACTCAGGTGTTCAAAACAGAGGGGAGGCCTGGGTTAATTTTGCAAGGTTAGGATAGAAGGAAGGAGAATAGGGGAAGGCCAGCATAGACCTACCATCTTTTCAAAGCTAGTTTTCTAGGTTCTTAGGGGAAATCATTATATCTTAAGTTATAGCAGTTAAGCAGCAAGAACACATCACCAGATAACCTACAAAAACAGATTTCACAAGCTCATGAAAATTGGGCTTCTTTTGTATTACATGTCCTGCGCTAATATACAATAATAACTAACTCAATTTCTTTCCTCTATTCTTGGAAGTGCACTAAAAGGAGAAAAAACAAAATTTACATGTACAAAAAAGGAATTACAAACAAAAAAAATTTTTTTGAATTATCACAACTCATCCCAGGTGTGACTGGGACATAGCTTGTATACACACTGTCAGGGGCATATTCTCACTAAAGCTATCACCATCCAAATTAGGGCAGTCAAGGCTGCCAGCGAAGGGCAAAGCCTCATACCCTACCACCAGCCTCAAGTTCAATACAACTGGGAACTTGCTGGAAGCCTAAGAGCAAGGACACCAGGGCAGTCAGCCTATAGCCTGAACTCCAGCTCTGCCACTTACTACCTCTGTGATCTTAGGGCCTCAGTTTCCTCATTGGTAAAGAGGGGGTGATAAAAGCCAAGTACAGTGGCACACGCCTGAAATCCCAGAGACTTGGGAGGCTAAGGCAGGAGCGTCTCAAGTTCAAAGCCAGCTTCAGTAATTTAGCAAGGTCCTAAGCAACTTAGCGAAAACTCATCTCAAAATAAAATGTATTTTAAAAGGGTGGAAGGGGCAGGCTGGGGACTTGGCTTAGTAGTTAAGCACCATTGGGTTTAATCCCCAGTACTAAAAAAAAAAAAAAAAAGATGGTGATAACAGCACCTGGCTTGCAGGTTTGTTCTGAGAATTATTTGAGGTAATGGCGTGTGAAGTGCACGGACACAGGACATGCTATTGTCACTATCATAACAATATTATTATTCCCATGGTGAAATTTGTCCTTTCCTCTATATCACAGCAATTCGTGAGAGCTGGGATAATAAATGATGATCTTGGGTCTGTAAGATCATATATCTTGTATGTATGCATGAAATTAAGTAGCATGCAACTTCCCCATTCAATTATACTATCTACTACCTATTAAACTTGAAATTAAAATGGAAAAACCAAAGAATTTTCTTCTCACATCTAACCTAAAAACTCATTCCCACACATATCTCAAGGCAAGAGAAGTTTTCTTGTACTTCACTCAAAGATGTCCTATACTCACATTTTTTTTAAGAAAGAGGAAACAGCAAGAGAGAGAGAAAGGGAGAGGCAATTTTTATTCAGTTTTTCATGTGACTTTTATTCCTCAGACACTTCACTGTGTACGTGGTGCTGGGGTTTGAATTTGTGTACCTGTGCGTGCCAGGCAAGCACCGAGCCACCACTCCAGCCCTTACAGTCACATTTTGACTCAAACCTATGTGACAGACAAGATAAAACAAATCATACATAGATGGGTGCAGTGGTACATGCCTATAATCCCAGCAGATCCAGAGGCTGAGGCAGGAGGATGGCAAATTCAAAGCCAGCCTCAGCAACTCAGCGAATCCCTAAGCAAGACCCTGTCTCAAAATAATAAATAAAAAGGGTTGTGTATGTGGCTCAGTGGTAGAACACCCCTGGGGAAGGAAGGAAGGAAGGAAGGAGAGAGAAAGGGAAGAGAAGAAAAAACAAATCATTCTTCTACAAATTATTTCTCCAAAAATTCCTGAGTGCATTCATATCAGACTGCTTTCATAAAGTTTAAATGAAAAATTATTGATAAAAAGGTGGGGCGGGGGCTGGAGCAGTGGCTCAGCAGCTGGAGCACCTGCCTGGCACACACAAGGACCAGGATTAGAACCCTGGCACCACACAGACAACTAAATGTCAGAGAAACAAAGACCAGAAGGAAAAATAATAATAAAATTGATCTAAAATTTTTTTACAAAATTGATTATTTAAATCTTTCATTTAGCTAATTAGTCCTCATTAGAAGTTGCTCATTCCTGACATGCTGCAGCACTTAGTAAAATTTCTTGGAGTCACTCCAGAAACTCCTTAAAATCCATTCATTCCTCAGAGTTTCTCCATGAAGAACTCTCCCCTGCCCTTTCAACATCTTTCCTTTGCAAACCCAATGAGAGAATAAAACAGATGATGCTGAAGATAATAACCCCATCCACTACCCCTTCACAGCAATCTGGCTTTCCATGCCATTAACACCTACCCTACACCAGTGATCACCATTAGGAGGGGTATACAAAGGTTATAACAATTAACATGTTTGATTTTGCTAATTCCTGACCAAAAAAAAAAGAGTAAACCAAATTATTAAAAGTAAGCCTCTATTTGGATTACAGGGACCAATTCCAATGCCAAAGAATTAGCCTTTCTGGAAAGTTATGTGTTTTTTGTAGCTTAATCAAACACAGGTAAATCTTCTCTGAAAGAGTCCCTTTTTATGGAACTATTTTTGTATTACAAGTTTGTCAACTTATACTCTATTATAATTTTGACTCGTAAAATCATAATGCAAGGGCAAAATGTGATTTTTTATCATCCATGTTATTAAAAGCATTAAAGGTTTTATAATAATAAGGTAAGTCCTGTTTAAAAATCAAGCAGAAAATTCAAACTTTCATTTAATAGCCTTACCTCATGAGGCCACACTGTGGCTTCCCACAATGTTGCCATTTCAATCATAGAGTGCTATCATTCTTTTGTAACTAAATAAACATCAGCAAGAAACACAGCTGTGTCCAGAGCAAATACATCCTAATATTTAAAGAGTCCACTTAATAGTTTCTAAGGCAATAATTTAGCCAGAAGAGCAGCCCTAGGAGTCCCTGTGTGATAATGTTATAAACACTCTTTTCCTTATACACACACACACACACACATCAAGAAGTGACCATTCAAGACTCTCTCCCTACAGACAGCACCCATGTTGCTGCACGTCCTTCCAGGGGCTGACAGTCCCTCTCAGTCTACACTTGTAAGGAGTGTCACCTAAGGGATGGATTCCACTGCCTCTCTGCCTCCCCCTTCCCTCTCTCCTTCAGTGTTTTTCCACCTCTTCGGCTGCTTATTTCCTACTCCTTCCCTTGCTCTACCCGTGCAATACAGACCTTAATTAATTTCTTTCCCTCCCCAGAAACTGCATCATTTTTACAGCTTTATCAGCTCCTTGAGAATAGTTTTGAATGTATGTGATATTCAACAGTGAATATTCCTTAAAATTGCTTAAATTCGTCTGACCAAGATCTTCTTACTAAAACTGCTTCTTGCTCACCACCCAGGCTCTTAGAAACATCTTTGAAAGGCTGGAGTGTTGACTCAGTGGTAGTGTGTTTGCCTGTCATGCACAATGACCTGGATTTGAACCCCAGCACCACACACACAACTAAGTGTCAGAAAAACAAAACCCACATGAAAAAACAAATAAAATTGATTCTCTCTTTGAAAAAATTTTAAAAAATAAAGCCTTTTACTTTTTTCCCTCAGTACTCCACCAACCCACCCACCTGATCTGTTGCCAAGTTACATGGTTCAGGATCCCTTCTTTCTATCCTCATTGCCACCATCCTAATTTTAAGCATTTAGGTTACAGAATTTTTCTATGTGGGTTCTTACCTCCTCTCTCATCTGTCTTAAATGGTGCTATTGTATCAATTGAAAGATTTGTCCTCTGGAACCAGTTGACTTTCTTTCAAATACCAGCTCTGCTACTTACTTCTCTACCTGGACAAGTTACCTAACATCTCTGTCCCTTATTCTTACCATTGTACAATAGGAAGGCAACAGCGCCTGCCTCATAAAACTGTTGTGAAAACAAAATGAATTAATAGTTGCAGAGTACCTAGAATAGCATCTGGCACACCTTTAAACACCAGTAAATGTTTGCCATTATTTGCAATTACCTGCCCAAAATTCTTCGGAGAGTCCCATGGTATTCCACCAGGGTTCCTCACCCTGGCATTCAATCTGTCCCCAATTGACCTCTTCGTATCATATTCCACATCTCCCCCATGTGACCTGTATACACACCAGGCAAAGGGGAAGACAGACTGTTCTCAGAATATACCACCTGAGCCTCCCTCCTTATCCTTGCATCCCTTCCTTTTTCTCTTCTCATGTTAAAACCTTCCTTCTTGTCTTCTGCCTGTTAAATCCCTGTCCCTCCTATAAGCCAACCTTAACTTCTCCATGAAGCCTTTCATGAACCTCTCCATCAGATGCATCCAACCTCCTATGAATGCTTCCTAGTGCAGGGGGATGTCTCTCTTTAGGGCAGTTTTCTTTCCTGCATCTCTAAATGCAGTCCCGCTACTCCCCTACTGACTTGGAACTCCTTGAAGGTAACATGTGCATTCATCCTTGTTTTGTTCTCTGAACCACCTTGCAGTGTAAAATATTGGGAAAAGGATAAAGATGAGGTTGTGCATGATCAGAACTACAGCCACTGCTGTGACATAGAAGAGCAAGTCCAGACTAGGACAATACGTACTCTGAGTCCTCATCATTTCAAATGATATCCAAACTCACAAAAATACCAAATAGCCTTCCTAGCAAGTCTCTCCTTACAAGAAACAAAAAAAAAAAAAAGTAGAATACAAAAGGAATACAATTTGTAGCTAGCCCTATTATAAAATACCAACATTTTAAAAAATCACAAAGAAATTATCCTCCTGTATCAATATTAGAATCAAAAAGCAATTGCACACTATGATTAGTTGCCTGATGTAATTTTCTGCCAGATCCACCACCTAGCAATCCCAAGAGAAGTGACTCAGTCATCAATGACTGGAGTTTGTTCAATGACATATTAATAACCTCTGGCATGTTAGTCTCTGCAGAATTGAAGATAATGGAATATACAAAGTCCCTACTCTCAGATTCACAAGAGGACTCTAAACCCTCAACTCAACAAAAAGAAAGCCACAACAATGCCCAACGACAGTGGCCACTCAATAAACACTGCTGGCAGTGACATCATCCAGGTGCACAGGGTCAGGGAGCAGGCTGCGCAAAACTCCATTCTGTCCAGAAGCAGAGCTGTAATCTGACACTAGGGATTTAAACCTCTCTGCCTCTGCAACCCAGGGCATTCGTGAGCAATAGCAAAGGGCTCTTTCATTCCCACTCTCACTTTGGCCATTCAAGAAGCATCCTCCTCCCAGCACCACTAAGAGAAATGTCCCGAAGACATCAATGTCAAGAATCCCTATGATAAAGTGACAATTAAAGATTGTTTTCCCTCAAATAAAAGATATGCTCTTAAAGGTCCAGAATACTCATTCTTCAAAGGCCTATTGGTACCCGAAAATCCTTAGGCGGAACTCCCATATCTTTTTTAACAGACAAATTCTAGGAAGGTTATTATGGCTCATTTAACTACGATCATTCATTCAACTGCATGCTTGCTTAAGATAACCAGATAATGAAATTAGGGTGTCCTGCTTCCAGGTACCCCTCCATGTTGTGGAGACTCTGCTCTCCTTCCTTAAATAAAGCCTACTCCTTTTACTCTTCCCTTCAAAAAAAAAAGTGAAATTAAATGTTTAAATTAGAATATAACAGGCTCCTGTGATATACTACCTCTTCTAATAAAAGAATATAACCAAGTCAATTCAATCTTCTTATTCCTTATTACCAATTGTTTTTATGCAATATTTATCTCTCTTCAATTGATTTTTTACTATGCCTAAAACACTAAAATACCCTTTCCCTGGCTGTGCATGGTGGTCACATGTGTAATCCCAGCAGATTACAGGCTGAGGCAGGAAGATCACAAGTTCAAACCCAGCCTCAGCAATTTACCAAGGGCCTAAGCAGTTTAGTGAAACCCTATCTCAAAGCAAAAACAGGGCTGGTGATGTGACTCAGTGGTTGAGCACCACTGGGTTCAATCCCCAGTACCAAAAAAAAAAAAAAAGAATACCCTTTTCTCATAGACCAATGGTCACAGAAGACAGTTCCCTACTATTTTATACTCTCAAATCCTAATCCCACAGATACAAAGTAACCAAAGAAAGTAAATGAGCACTTGTATACCACTTCCTCAAACGCAAAGAAAATAAAATAAAATCATGAAGTTTAGAGCACCTACATAAAATCTCAATCAGTAATATGTAAATCTCATCATGATGGGTAAATTCTCATAGGTAGAATTGGGATACAGCTCCCTGCAGCTCACGTTGTTCCACTTTCTGAAAACAAGTTACACAAATAAAAACATCCTTAGAAACAACAGAACCCTTGTGAACTGGAAAGCTTAAGCACCTGTAATATGCACACTGCCTTGTACCCTGTGGGTGCTCCACAAATACTTGGCAACTGATTCACAGCCCAATTACAGAGTCTGCCAAGGACAGAGTAAGTGACTGCCTGGTCCCACTGTGGGGAGCGTCAGGAATCTGTAAGCGGCTGTTTGTTGTGGTGGTAGGAAGTCTAAAAGGACTGAGATGTGGGAGTTCAAATAATGTTACTTTTTTCCCTGCACTTCTTCCCAAGGACCTGAGCCTTAAAAAAATAAAAATTAGAAAAAAAAACTGGTATTGTGACCTGCATGCACCACTTGGGGAGAAGCGAATAAAACTGCCATAAAGGTGCAGAATGCTTCTTACCTAACAGCCAACAAGCCAAGCAGCTGAAAAGGGTGAGGGATGGGGAGAGAACAATAGAAACTTACTTTTCATAGACCAGCTCCTCATCGATGGAGAAATAGTGGGTATTTACTGTGCTTTTTGGTCTATTCCTTAAAGTAGCAAAATATAATCGATCTGAAAGACAAGTATAAAAGACAGAAGAAAACATGAGAAGTAAGGAAGTGAGGTGAAGGATGGTGATAATACAAAAAAGTTAAAAACAACTATTTCACGTAATTTAAAGACCCCATTTACACGTGGGATTCTTGCAGAAATCTGATCTCTCCCAGAAAGCGACAAAGACCCAAGAGCATAACAGTTAAGAAAGGCGAGAAGAGGACCTGCCCGGGAACCTCAGCCAAAGGCAGAGAACCCGTGCCTCCCTTATTTCAGGCCTCCGGGTGTAGACAGCAGCTTCGGGTACCCGCAAAACTGGAGATGCAAGTTTGGTTCCGAAATCTTCAGACCTCAGCAGCTAGCTGCCTAAGGGGAAGAGAGAGGCGAGCCTCTCCCCTGCAGTTTTGCACTTCAAGAAGAGGAAGAGAGGAAAGCCAGGGGGGTGTGTTTGGGGGGGTGTCCCGAAAACGGAGGCCAACCATGGTGGGGTAAAGGCTACCAAAGGATTAATCAGTGCAGAAACCCCTCCAGCTGCTAAGGGGAGAAGACCCCGCAGAAGCCGGCACTGTCCCACTACCAAGGAGCTGCAACTCAACGAGGGACGCTATAAAGAGAAGCCGGAAGCAAAGGGTCCTAGGGGAGAAGAGAGTAGAGAGAGGGGACCAGAGCGCGCGCAAGGGCTGCAGGGCACTGAAGGGCCTGGGAGAAGCCGGGGACAGGGGTTGGGACAAAGAAGCAAGAAGTGGAGTTGCGGGGATGGCGGCGTGGAAGGATAGAAGGATGCGGGGCGGCTGCTCCTCACCTTTCATGAACTCGCAAGCCCCGATTAGTTCCCCTGACTCCGCTGCCATCTTAAGCGAGATACGCTCGGGGGAGGGCTGGGTCGTGGCCAGCTGAGGTCACCCGCCCCCGGGGGCTTCCCCACTGCCCAGGAGCCAGGAAGCTCGCAGTCCCGAACACCGATCCTGCCCGAAGGAGACGGCAGGCGCCAAAAGCGGAGTTGGCTGTGGGGTCAGCGCGCCGAGCGCCCCGGGGACATTCCGTGGGGAACCCGAGCCCGCTCCGCGCGGGGCGCACACGCCCCGGGCTGTGGCTGCTCCGATTCGGATCCTGCTGCTGCTGCTGCTCCGCCGCCGCGCCTGGGAAACGCAGACCAGCTCTCACGGCCGGGCAAAATCTTCCCCCGGCTCCCAAAGTGATCATGGAGGAGGAGACGTCTGGCCCGGATCGCGCCCGTGGCTACTCGTGGGGCAGCGGGCAGGACTCCGGTGCCCGCGGGCTGGCAGCAGCTGCTCCGGCTCCTCCTTCGCCACCTCCTTTCAGCAGCAACTCTTCCTCCCCCTCGGTCCGCCCCCAGACCTTCCTCCCCGCCCTCCTTCAGCCCCCTCCACTTTCACGGCTCTGCGGCCATCCCTTAAAGGGACAGCTCCGCTCCTTACTCGGAGCCGGCCCCGCGCCCCAGTTACCAGGCGCCTTGCGGGTCACTAGGAGCCGGTTGCTAAGGCTTTGTTGCCGTTCACCAATTGCTGCACAGGAAACGGAGCCCTCAGCCCAGGGGAGCCGGGCGGGGCCTCCCAGCCTGAAACTTATGAATGAAACGGTGGGATTTGAGTGTAGATGTCTATTGCGGCCTCTGAGACAAAGATGCGCCAGCCCCCTTCCTTTTCTGCACCCACGGAGTCTTCTCCCATTCCAGATTTTTCCGTTTCTTTCATTCTCTTTCTCTCTCCACTCACCCATGTTCTTTTAAACTCTTGCATGCGCGAGCTTACACACATACACACACATAAACCCCAGATCTTCTCTACCATCTACCTTACCTCTAACCTTCCAACCAACCCCCATCCACAACACTGAGGGGTCTGCGTGTTTATAAAAAAAAAAATAGAATAAAATCTCTACCTCCTAGAGCTTCCTCTATACGTACTAGACTTTGATATAACTTGTGCTTTGTTCTCTCCGGGGTAAAACATTCCCATCCGGTTCTCCACCTCCTCTTACTTGGTTCGCCACTATGAGCACAAAATCATCACAAATGAGGAATCTTTATATTGCTCTGTTCCCGGAGGGGGCGAGGAGGTACAACAGCTTAGCCCAGCGTGGACACACGGGATAGAAGAGGAGGGGAAAGGGCCACTTGTCCGCTAGGGAAATTAACACAAAAGCATTTCTTTCCTTATCTTCAGCTAAAGCGCTGCAAGGAGGGGAGGAGTTCCTTCCATAGAGGCCCTTGAACCGAGACTCTTCAAACTGTTTGAACGACTTTAATGCTGGGTGTCTTATGAACATGTGCCTAATTAGTGGGCAGTCCTTGCCATACGAAAATGGCGCTACGGACCCACTATCAGAAGAGCATGCGCTCTGAGTGGTTTCTCCAGAAGCAGAGAGGAATTTGTGCCAATCTTTTCAGCGCAGAGGCTTGTTTACCTCTGGAGAAGAAGCGTGTGCCCAAGTGAAAAGCCACCCACTGACTGAGAGAGCGCCCCGAGGCCGGGGAGCGAAACTCAACTCAGTGGTCCGAGACCATTATTAGCCCGCTTAACTGACTTGCGAAAGCTAAACAGGCGCGCGCACGCACGCACACACACACACACACACGCACGCACACCAGAAAAAAATGTTACTTTGATATTCAGAAAAATTATTGAGGGTCTTAGAAATTCGAACAAATCATGTCCTTGAAAGACAGTTAAAAATAGAACCAACACTAACATCCAAATATTTCAGCCCAAAACCATGTAAAACTGAAGAACCACTAAACAGTAACGCCTAATAATTTTCTGTCATTTTTACACGAGGAAAAGAAAAATCTCAAAAGTTTTTAAAACTGTCAACATCATGAAAAGATGAGTTGCAATGAGTGCTGGGGTGCGGTCCATGTTTTAAGGGCAACTGACCAGGGCTCTAGAGTTCTAAAGAAAACATCGCTCAAACATGACCTGCACACTCAGTTGTATTTTGCCTGATGTTTATTCTTTCAATTCTCAGTTTCAACAATCGTGTTGACCAATTCATATTATTTGTCAATAAAATTCTAATAGAGATTTTTATACATGAAAATATTGAAAAACAAAGTATATGAATCTCTCCAAACTTACTTTTTTGTTTAAAAAGTTAAGTAAATCCAATGATGGAGACCTATTTCCAAAGTTACTTTAAAATTCTTTTTTTTTTTTTTTTTTTTAAGAGAGAGGGACAGTGAGAGAGACAGAAAGAGAGAAACAACTTTATTGAGTTTTTCACATGGCCTTAGTTGCTCCAACACTTAGTTGTATACGTGGTGCTGGGGTTTGAACCCGGGTCCTCGTGCCTACCAGGCAAGCGCCGAGACCGCTGAGCCACCGC
>PVKS010010695.1:0-59190 GCA_004027875.1 Aplodontia rufa
AAACATTATCAAAACAGTATCAATCAGTGGATATAAACTTTGTTATTGAGGGGAAAAACCAGATCATGGATATCCACCTTGAATTTTACCTTTTGCATTTTCCCCCAGAAGAGCTCATGCTTTGAATGGATAGTTTGTGGAGGAATGACATCGGCTTCTGGGATGGTTCCCCCCTCTTCCCAATGTTTTCCAGGGCAATCAAAACAATTTACTCTTGGAGCTGGATCAGCGGTTACAGCACTTGCCTGGCATACACAAGGACACAGATTCAAACCCCAGCACCACATATAAAATGAAATGTCAGAGCAATGAAGGCCACATGAAAAATTAAATGAAATTGATTCTCTTTCTCTCTCTCTCTCTCTCCTTTCTCTATAACTATCCGTCTCTCTTTAAAAGAAAAAAATTTACTCTCTGGTGTATACAAGATTCAACAATATTGTTCTTATAATTTGTACTTCATATAAGGTCCTTAAGAAAAACTTGAAAAAAGAAAAAGAAAAAAAAAGAAAAAGAAAACCTTTGGTAATTGGATCTCTCAGACATTTGGACTGCATGTGTGGCTGACCAGAAAGGAGTTGACAATGAATTTTAAAGCAGGTTTCCATTTGCGTCTCTTTCATTTCTGTTTCCTCCAAACTTTCCTCTAGTATCTTCTTCCTCAGATAA
The DNA here is from genome assembly GCA_004027875.1 of Aplodontia rufa. NCBI lineage: Eukaryota > Metazoa > Chordata > Mammalia > Rodentia > Aplodontiidae > Aplodontia > Aplodontia rufa. The sequence continues at coordinate 670 of PVKS010010695.1, forward strand.
TTTTTCCTAAGTGCCTATTAAAATACTTTCTCCCAGACATTTCAGTTCTCTGACTGCCCAAGTGTCTCAAGTTGCCAGCTTCCCAATTCTGTTCAAGAAGCTGTAACACGGGCTGGAGCGGTGGCTCAGTGGTTATGGAACTTGCCTGGAATGAGCAAGGATACAGGTTCAAACCCCAGCACCATATACGCAACTGAGTGTTGGAGCAACAAAAGTCACACGAAGAACTAAATAAAATTGGTTGTCTTCTCTCTCTCAGAAGAAGCTATAACAGCTGGGCCAAGAAAGTAGCACTTCCCTTCCTCTTCTACTAAAAGCTCTCAGGGCTACCACAGTGGACCAGAACTCAACAATAATGGAAAGAAGCCAATCTTTTCTTGGCTCAGAAGATATCAACCTTTTGCAACTCCTTGGGGCTGGGTTGTTCTGTCCCACTGAAGTCCCATGGGACCTGTTGTCTGTAGGGTGGGGTGTCTGACCATATTTTTGCTTATCCCCAGAATCTGTTTGCCTAGAAAGGTGGATAACACCACTTCCATTGGGAAAGGAATTTCCTTTAACTTCCTTTCTCCATATTGCACAAGTGTTTTTCTGTTTGCATGGATGAATTGCCAGGCTTGCAGGCTATTTATTTTCCTTCTTACCTTGTCAACTTTGGCTTCCCCTGTGTGGCCATAGAAGCCTGGGACACACAAGCATGGGATATCTGCCTAACTTTGGGGTGTGGGACACACCTGCTGGTCCACCTCCAGGCTACCTCTACTATTTGTGTAGTTGAACCAAGAATACAAATGGAGGTGCTTAGCCTGTAGCCTGTGTCTCTTTCCGCCCAGCTCCACTCAGTACTGTGAGGGGCCGCAGCCATGTGAGAACCCTCACCAGAGTGTCCAAATTCTGTCCACTCTCTCTAAAGACAGTTCTTTGGCCACCCTTATACCTAGGGCACAGGGCGTAGATGCTGGTTTGCTGGCTGTCCTGATCTGCCCTTGATCCTATCAGGGAAGAGGTTTATATTGGCCTAAGAGTGGAGTCAAAACCTTACATGGAGAATGACCTAGAAAAGGGCTGCAGATTCCAGGTGGGCAAGTCACCTTGGCTTCATCAACTCCTGAAACTAGCTGGAGAAAGACCAGAGGCAAGGCCAAAACTGTAGGATCCCCCTTACTTGGTTCTAAGGTCTTTGGTGCCCACATCCATCTTGCCCTCAATAGAGGGTCACCAGATGTACCTGACTGGTATCCCTGTCAAATTCAACTTCAGAGTGTCAACAACATTATCAATAACAGCGGTAACTATTTCTTAAACTCTTACTAAGTACCAAGCTAGACTCGTCTGATTTTCTGAACAACCCAGTTGAAGTTCCCCGATTTGTAGAGGAAACTCCCTGTGTTGTTGCGCTTGGAGCAAATTTTGGATTCCACTCTGCGTATTGAACTTTTTTTTTTTTTTAATCCATTTACACCTTCACAGCTGGTTGGATTCTTGCACCAAACCTTGCCTCACCACAGCAAAGTTTATTGCCTTGTGTGTCTCCTTGTGTTTGCTGGAGCTTTTTTACCCATCCTATCTAGATACTTTGCTTAACTAACAGACAATATCTGGATTGCTGGTTAGATCACCTGTTATATCCGTTACATGGTGGTTAGATAATCTTCCCTCTGTGATTCTGGACAATGTCCAAGGTGGTATAAAGTTCACCCAATTCCCAGGAAAGCTCAAACTTCAGAGTCAGCTGGAGCTAACTCACTTTGTCTCCTTTATAGACTGTTGAGATGGTCTGAGAAAACTCAATTCCTGTGTCCCCAGCCTTGAGTAGGTGTCCCTGTCATTCTTGCTCTGTAGGGTATCCCCATAATCATCTACTCACCATGCAGAAGGTCTTGCCACTCTCAAGAATTGGCCGGTACCCAGTGCAGCGGCATAGATTACCTAATCAGAGGAGAAGCATGGTTGTTGAGGAGCCTTGTTTTTCCTAGATTCTTGTGAAATTTGAAATAGACCTAGACAAATATTTTTATTTTCTTTGCTGATGCTGAGGATGTAACCCAGGGCCTAGGAAAGCACACTACCACTGAGCTACACCTCCATCACCATTGTGTATCTGTTGACAACAACTATATTTCATACTGTAAGATAGAGGGGATCCTAAAACAAGACATAAAAGCAATCCCTTAAGGTACAAGATGAGCAAAGTATCATGCCTTGGACAGTTTGCCAGTGGTGCTCCTCAGTGGTTTTTAGGTCATTTATGGTTTGGATGAAAGGTGTGTCCCCCCAAAACTCATGTGTGACAATGTGAACACTGAGTTGAAATGATTGGGTGAATTAGTCCCCTGATAAGGATAAACTGGTGACTGTGGGCTGGTAGGGTGTGTTTGGAGGTAGGTCAAAGGGAACATGGCCCTGCTCATGCCTTCATTTCAGATTAATGCCTAGAACTGTGAGAGAATGATTTCTGTTGTCATAAGCCAACCTGTTTGGGTACTTTGTTAGGGCAACCCAAGTAAACTAGTATAGGCCCCTAATGAAGGCAGTCATACATGTCACCAGAGAAGTGATGTGGGCCACACGCTGTGCATTAGGTCTGTGCAGACCGTTCCATGTATGTGTTCTGATAAGCAGGGAACTTCTTGGCATCTCTCTCTGCTCCTGGGTGGAACTGTAGCTGCTTTAGAAATAAGCTAAGTAGGGATGGAGCAGTGGCTTAACAGTTAAGGTGCTTGCCTGGCATGCTTAAGGATGCAGGTTCAAAGTCCAGCACCACGTGCACAACAAAGTGTCGGAGCAATGAAAATCACTTGAAAAACTAAATAAAATTGATTCTCTCCCTCTCTTTCTCACTCATTGTACCTCTCTCTTAAAAAAAAAGGAAGGTGGCGCACAGCAGTATGGGTAGCTGTGGGTAGCTGGTGGCATTTCTCCGTGTCAGACCCACCTCCCAGGGCTTCCATGAGTTGCTCTTCCGAGGGCTGCAGATGGTTCCTGAGCAGTGCATACATAGACATCACCATCCCAGGGGTGCAGAATCCACACTGGGTGCCATGGCTCTTGGCGATCCTCTCCTGGAAGGACACATGCATGGAGTGCTACTTTCCTGCTGCTGTAACTCTCACAGGCGTCATATCCTTCCACGGTAGAACCTGCTCTCTGAGCAAATGTACCCCACCCTTTTTGTCAGGGTCTGTGTGTGCCTTTTCTTAGGATTTTCCTGTAGGAAGTGGCACAGAAGCCATAGGCTATCATTATAATCACTTCTCAAGGTCATGTGCTCCAATCCTTCAAGTAGAGAATTTGTGTGCAATCTCAACTCCAAGAGTGAGAGCTGTTCAGGCATCAATAATTATAAGAAGAGGTTACATAAGTTTCTGAACCAGTTTTCTTGAACGCCCCACATTACATAGCTTGGTTCTGACTAGGAGGCTACCTCTTGGTTAACTTGGAGACTACTGTCAATCTCACTTTGCTTTCTTCTTTAAATTCTTCCGTGTTGGGTCAAGGGAATTACACTTTTAAGGGTTGAGGATTTTGGTCTGTGTCCAAGATTCTTGTTACTTAAAGTGTTATCTGTGGCCTAGCAATAATAGTTCCCCTGGGGAGCTTGTAGGAACTGCACAACCTGGGGCCCCTGCTTCAACCTCCTCACTCAGATTCTGCATCTTTAACAACCTCCCAGGTGATACTTAGGAGCATTAAAGCTTGGGAAGCCCTGTTCTAGATCTCAGGATGTAATATAATTCTAGGACTTGGGTTTATGGACCTGATGTGAGCATCCTGCCTGACCTCTTACTACATTCTAGCAGATTCATGTGGATCCTTCATCTTTGATGATCTTGGAATTGATTCTCACATGGGGCTCCTTGTGTCTGGAAGGACACAGTATTGGTCAGTCTGGTCCTGTGACTCTCCCAAATCCCCATGACGATGACAAGGATTGATGTGTTCTCTGCTAATACATGTTATTACTCAACCTCTTTGTTCCAGTTTCAGGTTAAGATTTGGGGAAATGATTATCCTCATGACTTAGTGAAGTTACTTTTAAACTCCACTCATCCCCAATTCTGATTTTACTCCTAAAACCTCCATGTCACAGGGAACAATAATGAATTTTATCCTGTTAGCCACAGAGGCATTTATTCTACATGGAATATCTGGTGACAGTGTCTATTCCAGATCATGATCCAATATGCAATTGTCAATATTTTGATGATCTTGCTTATCATTCAAGTAGAAAAAGTAGCAAGCAGGATGGTCATTTAATAAGATGTGGATGAATTTCCAGTTTCTTTTGAAATCAATGTCCAGATGTTGTTACCTTGATCAATACACATGCAGATCTTCTACTCACCTGATCATAACCTAGAAGGCTTAGGCAGTACAGGCAACACAGCATTTGGTAAAATGATAAAGTTAAGGAATGAGAAAATTCAGGTAAGATGTGCTCTTACCTGCACAGGATGAAGCCTGGTTTTGATGCTTCCAATGCCTTCCACAGTGGTGACAGCAGCCCCATACAGAGAGCAGATGGGCACCAGGCATGCAGTGACAGAGAAGTGTCTTTGTATGAGAAACAGAAGAAAAATCCAGAGGAATGACATAATCCTGCCTATGGGGAAACCTGGAGACAGAGGGCAGCAGAAAACCTCCAGAGCTTATCATTTGGCTCTGACAGGCTTGGGAACTGGAGGGGTGACTACAAGGGGAAGTTAGAGTCCTCCCTGCTTCTCGGTGCTATGTGCAAGAATTGAGGATCCTTAAGGTGGATCTGGGCATCCAGGGCTTCAGAAAAACTTTCACACCTAGAATAGACTCACTTGGGAGCAACAGGAATGGACTAGTGTCTCTAGGAGTGTGGTTGAACTTCAACAGATATCCACCAAGTGTTTGACCTCATAATAAGCAAAGGCAAGCAAGTGTTTTACCCATATCTACATGTTTGGGACTTTTTTTTTTTTGCTTGTTAATTTAAATAATGTTGAATGACCTATATTTTGAAGCCATCTCTTGATTGCTTGAGGCAATGGATTTGGAAGAAGCCCAAGTTCTATAATCTGGCCATTACTTAATGGGTGAAATCATGGCCCAGGTGCCCATTAACCTGGGTTCAATTCTCTTTTTACAGGTTACTAGTTATATGACCTTGAACAAGTCACTTCATCTTTTTGAGTCTCAGTTTCCTCATCCGTTAAATAAGTTGTTGGCTTAAGTTAGGATTTCTTAACTTGTAGTACAGAAATGAGCCTTGGCAGGTTCACAACCTCCCTGAAATGATATGTAAAATGTAATTAGCTTATGCATTATTTGAGTAGATGACTCACAGTATGGGATTTCCTAGAGGGGTCTAAGATCCAGAGACAGCAAGAATCCAAAAATCTTACTTGTGAGATAAGAACAGAAGCCAGACAAAGAAACCAGGCCCTCCTCTGGTTTCTGGGTGGCGTACCTTATCTTCTTGGACACCAGATCATGCTTAGATACCATCACTGTGCAGGCGCCACAGCTTCCTGTTCCGCAGGCATATTTGGTTCCCGTGAGGCCTACTGAAAATCAGGGGGGTCAAGGAAAATTTCCCAAGACAAATATTTTGCACCCCGAATAGCTGGCTGCTTCCCTAGAGTGCTACTAGTGAGGATGATCTTTGTAGGGCAAGTTGCAGGTCTGTGAAGTCATTCTTCTAATTCTAGGTCTTAGTAAAGACCACTCCATATCTTCTTAGCTGTGTGGCATGGAATATACTAACCTTTCCCTGCCTGTTTTCTCATTTGCTCTGAGGGAGGAGCAATACCTACTGTATCATCGCAAGAGTATTTTAAGCATCTTGTATGATGATGATGCAAAATCTGTTTGAAAAAGTCCTGTTTCATTATAGGGTATTCTTATATGCCTTCCTCTGGACTCTGACCATATCATTGGAAGAGAAGAACTTTATTTTTAGTAAATATGAGTTTTGCCCAGTAATTTGCATTGCATTTGGAAGCAAGGAATCTTCAGAGAAAACTCCTATCTTTACTTTCAGATCATTCCTTGAGCATCCCTGGCTTGTTCCAGGTCCAATCCCAAATTTAGGCTCAACCTAAATCCTCCTTCTCCCTATGATCTGTTTCTACATGGTTTATGGGACTGGATGTAATCAACTAGACTGGCTTAAAAGACTTCAGAATCACCCACTCTTTATTGCTATTATCTATTTTTTCTAATGATAGGGCTTATTTATCTGAATTAAACCTCTAGTGATTACCAGAGATGTCACATAAATGAATAGAGTGGAATGGGTATGACTGGAAAGCCTGAGCTCTAATGATTCCTGCTCAGCCCAAAGCAAGACTGTTGCCAGGTAAGACTGGCCAGTTTCCCACTTGTAATGAGAAACCAAAAAAAAATCTTGATTTTTTTTTTTTAAACATGGAGTTTCCTAATTTCCCAAAATTGACAACTAATTATAAACCTTGTGAATTTGTGGGCTTTTAAACAAAACTTGTCCAGATACCAATTTCATCAATTTGTAATTTCTCTCACTTATTTTTTTCTGGATTCTCCAAGAGATCCATCAGATTTGCCATTTAAAGTATGTCAGCCATTATGAAGATCTAGATTCCAGAATATAAAATGGAGGCTGGAGGGAGTCTAGTGTAAGAAAACAGGTGTGGGGAAAGGAAGTCTTTTTTTCTGACATGTTCTAATTCTGGAGAATTTGGTTTCAGGAAGGAGTGGGGCAAAGGTAACAGGAACCTCTATAACATGATACCCTGCTGGGGACCTGCAAAGCCCTTCAGGGACTACTTTGTGCAGAAATGAAGAGCTTAGCTTCTATTTCATGCTATTAAATCAGTTATAAGCAACTCTGGGAAAATTTATTCCTCTCCAAACTAGCTTCCTTCACCTGAAATCCTTAAAACTGTGGCCCAAAGCAAACAGCAAGGGTCAAGGGGCGACTGGGTGAAGAGAGCCATTAGTTCCCGTGGTCACAATGGCTTAAGTTTTAAGGCACAGACACAGCCAGGACTTTGCTTTAAAAAAAAAAAAAAAAAGGGTCCAGTTCTTTCGTAGGAAGGCCAGCAAAGTCACTTCTGGGTCCGCATTCCTCTCTGTCACCTGTGTTGAAACAAGGGGAGAAATTATAATGGGATTGGATCAGTGACTCAGTGGAATGTCTGTCATGGCCTATTTGACTTAAGGTTTAAGGTACAATATTAGATGTGCACCTTTTTTTTTGTGGTGGTCTGAGGTTAGATGACTTCGTGCACATTTGTGTACAGGAGCTTCCCAAAGCATGCTTGGCAGTGTTAATCTTTGTGATGAAACTGGGATCCACTTTTGTCTACAAACATCTCTGGACTTGTGTTCTTCATGTTTGTTCCACTATCTACCTTGGTGGAATCTTCCAACTCCATCTACTGTCCTCTTGGAGTATTTCAAATCTGGGAGGTACTTGGATTGTGTGTGTATGCTATGTGGGGTTCTATAGGAGGAAATCGAGGTGGAAGGGGTTTCTGGCACCTCTCAGATGCCTCTGGTGGGGAATATATCTGAAAATATCAGGGGTCTTCATAGTCTGTGGCAGAAAAGGGAGCAGGGAGAGTTGTTGTCATTCTGGAGAAGCCCTGGAGCCTACCAGTCCCTTTGGCAGAGTAGCCCCCCAGTGAGCCTTGACACCCCTGCTCAGGATGCAGGGTGGCCCTTGGGGGACACTAGACTTCCTCCATTCCTCCCCTTGGGAAGTAGAGCCTTAGTTATCACTCAGAAGCTATAAGAGCCCTTCTTTGCTGCCCCTTTCCCACTCATATATCTTCAGATTTTCCTTTTGACTTTGTCTTGGGGTATCCTGACAACAGCCATTTTACTGTATAGAGGAAAGGACAATCCAGTGGGCATCAGAGGTAGATTCTTCCTTTCTCCCCAGAAGGAAGACACACACTTTTATAGAACTCAGAGTAAAGAACTGTAGGAAGATGCTTCTAAGTTGAGATATCAAAATTCAACTGCTTTCTGGATCCCTAGGGGAATCTATACAAGGAAAGAAGTCTTCTTCTGTCTGCTTAAGTCCTTCAAAACACTTACTGAGAATGTGGTTGGATATTATTTTTTTATCATCTGAAACATTCTCACCCCATCACACACACTCATGCTTCCTCTAACCCTTGACTTATTCTGTGTTCTGACTGCAGCTTCTTCACTCCTGGATCCTGCCTTAGAAGGGATATGAAATGGAATATAGAGAAAGGAACCTCCTCTATCTTTTGAGTCTCCAAAGTCAAGGCCAGTGGAACAGGCAAGCAGGGCTCAGTTCAGGAATGGTGGTTTTGGAAGAACATGGTAGTTGCTCTTTGGGAAGATTGGATACAGGAGTGTGTTCTTAGGTGAATGATAAGAACTTAGGGGCTCTATGCTCTATCACCTTTCTTGGGCCAAGCCCTGAGGTATGCATGTGTGCAGAATGGTTACTTCAAACCCAAATGAGGATTGTGGGATTGGAGGTCTGAGAGGCCCTAGAGCAGAGGTGACAAGACCCTAGAGAAGCTGTGTGCCCTTGAGAGACAAATGGGACTCATGACAGGAAAGGCCTGGCAGAGGACACTGAGGGCAATTAGTGGCCTTTGTGGATGGATCGTGAGGACAGGAGGGGAGAATGCCAGGGAAAAGTGGCAACCAGAAGACCCTGCCTTTGTCACATAGGTTCCTCTTGGAACGAAGCCACAACCCAGGAGACATCAAACTGTTGGAGATTACCCTTCAACAATTCTGTGCGATGGGGATTCAACCAAAAAAGTGAAGCTGGTAAATAGAAAGTTAAAGAGTTTGAAGGTTAAGGTGTGTCACTGGAGAAAGTACTTTATGTTTCAGGCCCAGTTTTATAAGCACTTTGTGGGTTCCTAAGCAATGAAGGAAGCAGATTTCTTTTCATCTTTACAAAAGCCCTAGGAAGCAGCTTCCACAAGCAAGGACTTGAGCTCGGGAGGTTTAGCCCTTGTGTAAAGTCATATGGTAAACGGCAGAGTCCGCTGAACTGATGGTTGTCAAAGCTTTCCTGTCTCCCCACAAGCCCTGGCTGTGAGGGGAACAGGTCGAGTCAGGCCCTGTTGCAGGCCTACCTATGTGCATGCCCCCATAGTGACACCCAATGCTCACCTTCCTCCCATTCACGAAGAAAACCAACACATCGGATCTCGATGGGCAAGGCATAGCCCCGGCCTGATGCTCCAGCTCACGACTCAAGGGGGAGTGCCCTCTGGCACCGGTCGTAGAAGTGGGTAGAAAGGATTTAGGGCCAGCAACTGGTATCCTTCCCTGCATGGAAGCAGGCAGGCTGGAGCCTTAGAGTGGAGGGCAGGAGGTGGAGACTTCCTGGTTTCAGGGCTTTTTAAGTCTAGGGCCTGATATGGCCTTGCCTCCCTCTAATCCTATGCCTACTCCTACCAATCCTGGCTTGGAAGCTGGCTTGGCACACATCCCGCACATCTTCTAGCTTTTTCTGAAGCTTGAGGGCACCAGTGTGAAAATCGCAAACAACCATCTAGCTCAACCTCCCTCTGCTCACACGAGTCTCAGAAGCCTGGATGGGTTTCACTCTTCTCAAAGACTAGAGGTCGGCTTCCTGAGACCTCACATTTTCCCAACATTTTTCTTATTCTAGCCTTAGAAATACCCCCATCCTAGGATGGTCAGGTCCAGCCTGTGCCCTAATTGAAGTGGAGGTGTGGGTGCCTTACCCCCACCCCCAGGATCATTCTGCTGGAGAATCGTGATCTAGTCCAGGCAACCACTGTACAGATAAGTAAGCTGAAGTCCATAGGGACCAGAGTGGTAGCCTCAGGGTCACTCAGGAGTTAAGTGGTAAAGCAGGAACTAAAACCAAGATCTCTTGGCTTGAAATACCTCTAAGTGCACAAAAAGATCCTAGAGCAGAAGAAAGTATCATGCTTGATCTCTCCCAACATCTCCAGCAAGCAGACTACAAATAAAGTCAAGCAGCCCCTGTTCTTTCAGGGAAGTCATCGTGCCCTGGCAGGTGAGATAAGTAGTTGCTCCTGGTTTCAGGAGAGGCAGCAAGACCTCTCTCTTTGTCTGCCACACTTCCTTCATGAGGTCACAGAAGCCCGTGACCATCATTAGAGCAATGCCTTTATGCTAAGAAAACTCAGTGTACGATAGTGCTTCAGGCCAGAAACCAAAGTGCCAGGAGCCAGCCCCAGCAACTCAGAGGGTCCCTGAAGGATGAGTGGAGCAACCTGAAGCAAGTGCTGCTCAGTTCTATTTTGATCTTGCTTATATTCACTTAGTACAATAGGCATGTGAAAACAAGCAGGGTACAAATCACCATCAATTAACTACAAGATTGTCATTAACCACAATGATTCTTTTTCTTTTTCCTTAAGTGTCTTTTTTTTGAGACATTACACCCTCTATTCATCTTACACTTAAAGAGTACATTAAGGTCAGCTTTCTATATTTACTCAGAAGTTTTTGCACAAGCATTTTACTAGGAAATTTTCTTGCTTTTCGTAATACAGTATTGTCTAGCTTTAGTGCCCTTTTCCAAGCAAGCAATTAGCATTGTATAAAGATCTATATTAACTAAAATTATATTGTCACCTTACTGTTAGTAACCTTACAAAAATATTTATGTTTCCTAACTATGTTCTAAGAAGTAGAAACTTAAACTATTTAAAAGCAAAGGCAAAATGAGAAGTAGAAAAACATGTTCCTTCATCACTCATATAGTATGCAGCGTGGACACTTGATTTTTAGATAATATTTGTGTAATTGTTTACATATGCTGTTTCTTTGTTCCTTTGTCCCACTTCTCCAAGGTAGCCTCTGATGTCCAAATCTTTGGAGAAAGGGCAGGTGCTGGACATTAGTCCATTTACCATTAATATTAGTATTCTCCATTTTCATTGTATATTCCATAAAAAGCAATGGTGGGTCTGTGGGAAGAGGGTCTTAATTATTTATTTGGGCTCCTCTAGGGGGATACCACAAATGTCCTCCAATATTATAGGCTACATACGGTGGTCCCTGTACTGTGGGAACAACAAATCTCCTATTATATGTCTTTGATTGTTTAACTGGTAAAGCATTAACAGGACTAGATGTAATCAACATGGGTGAGAATAATTCCTGTAAATGTAATTTTCTTAAGAACTTTTCAAAGTTGGACTTCTGGTTAGTGCAGTATTAATACATATTTTTTGGAGTCATTTCTTATCTTTCCCCAGACTCCGCAGACCTAATGAAGTATTATCACTTTTTTAACAATCTATATCATCATTAACAAATTTTTCTGGAACTTTAATCTGCAAATGCATAGTTTTAAGTATGATCATTATAAGAAAACATCCAATTCCTAGGAGAGATAACAGCGGCAATTTTCTGGAATGGTGGCCTTGCCAAGCCCTTCGCCATGCCTGGACCTTGTCAATCATCATGGTAGAAACAGTCCCCGCCACCACAGATACCTGGTGTCCCTTTGGATCAGGCTAATTGGGAAGATCTTGTTCTCAGTTGGTCCAGGTGGGGCTTTGGCATCTTTCCCACCACAGAGGTATTCCAGAAAATACTCCCAATCAAATGGAAGTGAAACTTTCAAATTTCTTCACAATTCTAATGCCCAGACCCTCAGGCACACCAGGCCTGTAATACTGGTGGACCTGAGTGTTTATGTGTTTCAGTGTGGAGGGGTGTTCACATGTATTAAGAATATCTGAACAAATTAACAACAGGTTCAGAGAAGTTATAGATCATGCTATGAGCAAATTAGGACCTTTGAATCAGCCTTTTTGATCATGCCCCTCCTGCTCAAAAACCCCCAGTGGCTCTCTGTGGCCTGGAACATAAGGTCCAAAAACTCAGCCAAGTATGCAAAGCCCTTCAGTCTGTCCCTGTTTTGGGCCTCAGATGCTCTCGCTCTGCAAAATAAAACAAACTGAAACGCTGAACAAAACAAAAACAAAACTACACAAACACACAAAAAACAAATAAAAACAACAAAAAATCCTACTCTAGCCAAACTGATCTTCTAATTGTTCTTTTTCTGCTTAAACCAGGTGTTTCTCTACTTAGAACCTTCCAGTTCTTTCCATTGCCCTTAGCAGGACCCCATCTGCCAGGCAGACCCACGGCGCTGACTCTAACAGGCTCCACATGATGATTTGAACATAAACCTTGCTGCTCAATCGCTGGAGGCTTGTTTTAAAACGGACATTTTTTCTTGCTTTCCTTTTCTACCTTTTCCCCTCCTTAACTTCAGGCGAAACAATATTATCATTCTTCCTGTGCTCAGCTATCTGTCCAGACCTGGAATGGGTAAACAGCTCCCTTAAGGGTGAAATTGAACACTAATGACATCTACCACCTGTACCAAGAAAACAGCCCTTTCATTCCCCTTTTAATGCCCCCTGTTCCCCCAGCAGTTAGAATGGCAGCTTCTGTGATGAGCCTGCTGTCTTTGTTCTTTGCTAGCAAAACAATGAAACTCCTTTTTTCTCAAATCCTTGTCCTCATTTTTGGATCAGCATCAGCGACAAGGACCAAGCTGTCAAGAGCCCTGCCTACCTTTGAGTGTGTCTTCAACCACTCTCTGCTTTGTTCATCTTCTCTGCCACACTGGCCTTTTTCCTGCTTCTGGAATGTGCTAGCCTCCTGTCCCAGGGCTTTGGTGGACGAGATTCGCCTTGCCTCTACTTCTTCACTCTCAGACTAGCACGGTGATGCCTTCTTGTTATCTGGGAGACTGAGCTCTCTCCTGACCACCCAGTCTCAGGTAGCACCCCCGCCACTCTGATCTACCAGCCTGTGTCATTTTCTCCATTGCACCCGTAACTGACTGACATGCGTGTTTTTTTTTAATCTTCTATTTGCTGTCTCCACGAGCATCTGAGATCCACATGGGGAGGGATGGGACTTTCAGTTCTCCACCATATCCCTGTGGCCTAGGATGGTGCCTACCATAGAATAAATGCCCAGTAAGTATCCTTTCACATCTGCAGTGATGACAATCTTATCCCTGCCCCTGTGATCGCCCTGTCTCCTTATCTGCCATCAGAAAGCAGCTCCAAACCTCCCTCCTCTCCCCTTTGACTTCCTGCAGAGCAGGCCAATCGGAACTTCACTTTTCATTTAATAAACCAGGAAGCCAGTCTCCACTGTTTAGTTAGTTTATTATATTTTTAATCTTTGTTTCTTATTTTCCTGGAGGTTAAAATCTATTGACTCAGGGCCCTTATCAAAAAAAAAAAAAATCACACCCTACTCAAACTCCCATTTTAACCAGAAATCTCGAACCTTGGCCCCCTCCCCCTCATTCCTTCTATATCTTCCCCAGGCTGTAAGCAGCAGACAGGTCCCAGACTCCACTGTTCACTGGATCCCCCTCAGCAGGCTTCTCTTGAATAAACCTGTGTTACTGAGACAGATTAGGAGAGATAGTGAAATGACTAGGTAGTCAGGACAAAGGGCCCCAGTCCCATCAAAAAGCTAGCTGGTAGAGAGTTAAGGTAGAGAGGATTACCAGGGTATACTCAGGGCCTTCAAATGCAAAAAGACCAGGGAGCTCACCGGTGGGAGCAATTCCTTTATCCCAGAGGCGAGAAAACTAAGTGGGGGAGGCACAGGTGGAAACTAGAAAGAACTTGCCACCTGTTTCACATAAGCTTCAACCAAAGATGTTGGTGCATTTCTCAATGCCTGTTTTAGATTTTAACCAATGATGTTGCTGACCAGTTTAAATGCCTGTTTTACATAGATTTCAACCAATGACGTTGGTTCTTTTCTCAAGGCCTGCTTTGCATGAATGTTAATTATGGTCATACCCAAACCAATATAAACCCTGCCCTAGCAGACTGAGGCGGTGTCCTGCTGCCAGGCATCCCTTCGCGTTACCTTGCGGAGACTCTGCTCTTCTTCCTAAACAACTCCTACTCCTTTTTTCTCCACCTCCTGTGGTTGTTCATGGATTTTATTCTTCAAATCATGAGACAATGAACCCAGAAGATCGGCGCCAGTATTCCCAGGGTCAGCGCACCACGGGAAACCCCAGCTCTTAGCTGGGTGGCTGCTAACACTTTTTTGGGCTGCAGAGACCTGCAACTAGCCCAAATTCTCAGTTTTAAAGCTGCAAATGCTGAAAATGAGCTACCTTTTTTGGCCATGGATTTTTTTTTTCTTTAAAGAAAGAGGGGACAGGGAGAAAGAAAGCAATTTTTAGTTTTTCATGTGACTTTAGTTCCTCCAACACTTCACTGCATATGTGGTGCCGGGGTTTGAACTCCTGTACTCGCGAAACTGCCGAGCCACCGCTCCAGCCCCTTGGCCACAGAATTCTGTAGCCAGCCCTTCATCTGCCAGTGGAGCAGAGAATCTGGCCTTGGCTCAAAAACCCCGCATTGTTACTGTTGAGCTTCTCTGTTTTCCTTCATTCACCTCCTTCCTCGCAGAGTTAATTCCCTGGGAATTGAGAATGGAGGAGAAACAGGCTGGGGAAGAAAAGAGCGTGTAGAGACGACAGTTCAGGAGAGTATAGTAAAATGGCTAGGCACTTGGGCCCACGGCCCGGGCCTTCAAATGTAAATGACCGAGAGGCTCACCTGCGGAGCAACTGCTTTGTCCCACCGGTGGGAAAACTAAGTGGGGGTGGACACAGATGGGAACCCTTGGGAAAGAGTTGCTACTTGTTTTGCATAGATTTCAATCAATGATTTTGGTGCTTAGTTTCAATGCCTGGTCTACATAGTTTAGCCAATGATGTTAGTGTTTTTCATGAATCTTAAGGCTCATACCACAAACCAATATAATCCCTGGCTTAACATGCATATCCTGTTTCTAGGTACCCCTCCGCTTTGCAGAGTCTCTGCTGTCCTTCCTTAAATAAGTCCTATTCTTTTACTCTTTCCTTCCATGGTTATCCATGGATTTTTATTCTTCAAATTCGCAAGGCAAGAACCCAGAAGATTGGCACTGAATTTGGGGTGAATTTTCGCACCAAGAGCTGCAGCGCACCTCTGAACAGTAGTGGGAGAAAAACCCAGCTCTTAGCTGGGGTGCTGCTAGCACTATTTCAGCTGCACAAACCTGCAGCCAGCCCAAATTCCCAGTTTTAACTAGGAGTAGCTGCAAACGCTAGAAAGGGGCTACTTTGCCTGCAGAGATCTGCAGTCAGCCCAAACTCCACTCACCGGCCAGAGCAGAGAATACGGCCTCTTCTCAAAAATCCAGCATCAGGGGGCTGGAGCGGTGGCTTGGTGCTTGCAGCACTTGCCCAGCATCCGCAAGTACACGGGATCAAACCCCAGCACCACATACACAACTGTCAGAGCAACAAAAGCCACGTGGAAAAACTGTCCTCTCTAAAACAAAAACAAAAAAACCTGCATCAGAGACACAGGCCCTTCCTGTGGCTGCTTCCATTAAAGGGAAAATTGTTAGATAACTGAATAATGCCATACACATGCCTTACCTCACTACACCTGAGCCCGCAGGCAACCGCCCAAGCCCTGCTCTCCCGAGAGAGCCACAGGAGCTAATAAATTCCCCCGCCCAGACCACCTGATGCTGTTCTCTCCGGTCCTGGGAGCAGCCATCCTGTCGCCCCTCAGCTATCAGGGATCTCTGCTGCGGTAGCATGTCCAACAAAAATGACAAAGGGGCTTCTTTTAAAGGTGTAAGGAATGAAAGAAATGAAAAACAGTAACACAGGTTTACTGGGGAGAAGCCTGTGGAGGGGAGGCCCAGTGAAGACTAGGAGCTTTCTTTGGGTACAGCCTTAGGTTAGATATAGGGAGAGTAGGGGAGGAGGGGATTAGGCCAGCGATAGGGAGTTGTCAGGGAAGATCTTAAGATGGGAGTGCTTAGGGATCCTTTGCATGATTGAAGAGTATTGTCCTGGGTTTTAGGTTGGAAGTGACCCTGAGATGACCCATTCTAAGATGAAGTTTCACAATAGCATCACCTAAGTCAGGTTCTACCTAACAGAAGTCCAAAATCTGTGCACCTCACTTTCAAAAGCTTCCCTTTTGAAAGAGGGCATCTCATGAATGCAAAGGGCACAGAGTCACCATTTACAGGAGCTGGATGCAATCAGGGGCTGGAAAACATGAACCCTGGGGTTTCAAAAACATCTTCTGGGGAAAAAACTTGTCAACATAAAATGAGTATTTAAAGTGGAAAACCAGTTTGAGTACTAAAGCCAGATTATGGGATTAAGTTCGAATGATATGAAAGTACTTTGGATTAGGAAACAAATGCATTAATTGTGGGAAACTGAAAACCGATCCTGACTTGCCTTTGAAAGGTGTTTTTCAAACTTGTTTGGACCAAGGAAACCCGGTGAAAGCTTGTGAAGTGTAAATAGATTAAAGTCTGAGGGGCTGGGAGATGTGAAGTCCTCCGGCTTTAAGAAACCTGCAGGGCTCCTGGGAGCTCTGTTTGGAAACCACCCACTTCTGAGTGAACAAAAGAAGCAAAGCGGGAAGGCGGGCTGCAGTTTCCGCCAAGTTTCTCTGACCTTAGATCTTATTCAAGACAATGGAAAAAAGCAATCACTTTTGTTTTCAATATTTTTTTCTTTAACGAAAAAGGAAGACTAAATTTCTTCACTTTTAAATGGATTATTCCAGTAGGCAAAAGGAATTTATATGCAACAAGTGCTTGGATGTTTGTTATAAAAAATGATTTATATCAGATCTGTCAGCCAATGAAATAATCAATATTGGAAAAGACACCACCCTCCCCAACAATTCAAACAAACCTTCTTGGGGGGGGGGGTATTTTCCTCACTGATGTAAACGGGAAAATACTGGCGGTAGGTTTTGTCACTGGGACCCTGCCTTCTGTGTCTAGTTCTTTGAAATCCGAAGATGGAACACAGGCAGACAGTGAGCACTTCTTAGGTCCTTGAGAATTTGGGTTGATTCTTAAATACCCATGTTCCAGACCTTTAGCTCTCCATCTTGTTGGAGACTAAGCCCAACATGCCAGAGAAAAGAATTAGTGGTAAACAACTCTGTAAAGGGCCCAGCTGGCTTGTAAAAGAATTGGTGGTAAACAACTCTAAGAGCCCCAGCTGGCTTGTAAACTAGCAAACTGCCTGACCACATGACTAAGCTATTTGGCCGCTCATTTGTTACAATTGGTTGAATGTGTTTGCACTGTATCCCTATTGGTTGTTGTAACAGATATACACTGGGCATACAGAGAGATGATTCTTGTGAGAGGAGACCTTCATGCAGGCGGCAGAAACGATACAGACAGAAGCAGCAGCAGCAGAGGCAGAAAAAGAAAACCTAACATGCAGGCAGTAGAAGAAAAGCCTCGGCAGTAGAAACAGGGACTCTAAAGAGAGAATGTGAATAGCCTTGACTCTAAATATAGTGTTTTAAGGCCTTGCCTCTAAAAGAGAAGGCGGAGAAGGAAGCGCTTGGAGGCCTTTAGCTGCGGTAAAGGGAGAAATGAAGTGCTTGGAGAACTCAGGGCCGGTGGGTCTACTTCATTCCCAGTCAACCACCGAAAGAGAGCCGTCCGGTTCCTTTCGGACGGTTCCTTTCCAGACACATCTTTCTGACCATGAGGTCCCCTCTTCCCCGCCTAACTCTAACCTTTCTACCTCTGCTGAGCTTGTGAGAAGTTGGGTGCCAGTGAGGCCCTGGGCTCTGTGGGAGAGGGAATCTTTCCCACAGGCCAAGGGAGTGTCTGAAAATCATGGATCTGGAGAGGAGCATGGTCCTTGGGTGGGGGAGACAAAGCTTTGCACTAGCGTGAACAGGTGGTAATGCCAAAGGGGGCCCCTGAGCCCTTCCTGCCTGAGTCCAGAGGAGTGTGAGGAGTAGGGACAGTCCCAAAGCTGGGTGGCTTCCTCCAAGGGCCCTGGCAGCCTTCCTGCTTCTACCCTGCTGGGGGTGGGGATTATGAACATTTTTTTTCTTTCTACAGCCTCTGATTGTGTCTATTTGGGTATTTCAATATCTGAGCTGGAGCCTAGTTAGCTGGCAGATGAAAAATTTAAGGGACCTTTTAGGGAGCCTTATCTTCCCAGTGTGATCTTATCTGGGAATTGAGTCTTTGTAGATACAATGAAGTTAAGATGAAATTCTACCAAATTGGGGTGGCCTCTGAATCCAATGACTGGTATCCTGTTGATTAGGGTAGATATTAAAATGACTAGGTACTCAGGACAATGGGCCCCATTCAACCACACCTAGAAGCTAACCTGTAGAGAGAGATTATTGGGAATGCTTAGGACCTTCAAAAGCAAAAGACCATGAAGCTCACCTGGGGGAGCAACTCCTTTGAGGCAGAAAAACAAAGTGGGGGTGAACACATATGGAAACTGAGAGATTTGCTACCTGTTTTGCATAGATCTTAACCAATGATGTTGGATACTCTTGCACAGCAAAGACCCCTGGTAGCTGAGATGAGAGATTTTTATTAGGAAAGGTAACAAGATGGCTGCTCTCATTACCAGAGAGGACAAACACGTGGCCTGGAGTGAGTGAATTTATGGGCTCTCGTAGCTCTCGTGAGAACAGGGCTTGGGCAGGGGATTTGAAATTGCAGCTGTGCCATGACATTGGTTAGTGCTGGCCCAGGTGCAGTGAGGTAGTCAGTTTACCACGGGGAAAGGAATTCCAGAAATGCTCTGGGAAGGTGGGGCGTGCCTCTAAATGGTTGTGCTTTTGTGAAAGAGGAATTTGTATTCACATTTAAATATGGCCATTATTGAGTCATCTAACAAAGGATGTTGGTATGTTTCTCAATGCCTGCTTTACATAAATCTTAATGTTCATACCCAAAACCAATATGAACCCTAGCCTAACACCTAACATGGTATCCTGCTTCGGGTACCCCTCTACCTTCGGAGACTCTACTCTCCTTCCTTAAATAAATCCTACTCCTTTTACTCTTCCCTTCTGTGGTTGTCCATGAATTTTATTCAAATTTGTGAGATAAGACAAGATTTGTGAGATAAGAAGATTGGCGTGGAATTACTGGGGTGTGCTTTGACACTAAGAGCTGCAACACACCACTCAACAGTAGCGGGGAGGGGGAATCCAGCTCTTAGCTGGGTAGTGGCTAACACTATTTAGGCCACAAATCTGCAGCCAACCCAAACTCCATTCACCAGTGGAAGCGGAGAATTTGGCCTCATCCCCAAACCCCAGAATCAATGTAAGAGATGGAGATTTGGAGACAGATGCACACGGAGGGAAGATGGCCTTGTGAAGACGGAGGCAGAGATGGGAGTGATGTCTCATGCCAAAACACATCAAGGATTGCTGACAACTACCACAAGCCAGGAAGATGCACGAAGGATTCTTCCCTAGAGCCTTCAAAGAAGAAGCGTGACCCTGCTGACATCTGGATGCCAGATTTCTAGCCTCCAGGATGGGGGAGAATGAATTTCTGTGGTTTTAAGCCATGCAGTTTCTGAGGCAGCCCTAAGAAACTAATATAGATCTATAGAACACATGCTGGCAAGAGAACCATTGCAGAAGATGACTATGAATCTGAATATTAAAGGGCATTAAGCTGCAGCCCCTTGAAAAACTTTCTGGAATAAAGCAGCCACTGAAGAACAATTCAGTAGATGAGGATGCTCACGGTTGAAACCCAAATCAGTGACCTAGGAAAGTGTGGTAAATATATCTCTGCACAGAGCAAAGATATACAGGAGTAGAAATGATGAAAGGCGGGAGGAGACTTTCACTTGAACGCAAGTGGGAGAGCTAGGGGTGGATAATGGGGAATCATTAAGCACTAGATTTCTCGGAGATGAAGGGCCATCTGAGCTCTAGAGATTGGAATGTTCAAGTTCCAGGCTGGCATGGAGAAAAAGGCCATCCCTGGGATCATCTGATACCACTTTGGAACTCCAAAGGACAAAAGGACTGTCTTCCAAGGCACTAGGATGGTCAGGGTTTCCACGGAGGAAACAATCACTTTGGCACCAAGCTCTCTGCTGCCACAGTGAGCACAGAGGGCAGAGAGCCGGCATCTGCAGGGACCGAGAGGAAGGGGCAACTGGAGATCCTCTAACCACAGCAAAGCCCTGTCTTCTGGTTGGGGAAATGACAACCTTGTCTGCTGGGGAGAAAAAAAAGCCTCAGATAAGAAAAGTGAAGAGGAGAGGACGTCTAAATGGATAAGGGCAGGTTACTTGGGAATGTGCAATATAAATTCTAGAAGAACGGTATAGGAATCACAAGGAAAATACTATTATTGATCTAGAAGGAAAATACACAATTGCAGCAACTTAATGGAGAAGAGTTTCTAGGAGGACCGGGCAAGTAAGAGTAACCAGATTGTTACCTTTTAGGGGCAAAGAGCGAAAACACGGGGACAGACAGAGCAGGGGCTCGGGAAAGACTAACATTTTTTGGGGAGAAGATATCTGGTGTGTTTTCAAATATCGGTGTAAAAATCAAACACGGGTGTAAATTCACCAAATGTCCAGGTATGGATGTTTTTTTATTGGGATCGAGCCTCCCGGGTCTAACCCTAACCTGCACCACCTTAGGGCGGGCAGGGGAAGTGGCATGTGGCTCTAGCTAGGGAGTAGTTTGTAGTCTGAGATGGGCAAGAAAATTTGGGGGGCCTTGTCCTTTGGGGATTGGGTGTTGAATTCATCAATCATCAGGTGATTGTGCGACACCACTGGGGCTTGTCTGCCAGAGTCTAGTTGTTCCTTTTGCGCTCATAGGTTACCTGATGCCCTGCCCCCAGCCAGCCACATAGACCTAATAATCAGTAGAGAAATGTGTCTTTAAGTAAATAGAAATGAGTAATCGTATTAATACAAGAAGTGAAATTACTCATAGCCTGAATAAACCAGCAAAAACAATGAAAGAAACATTGTGGATTCCACAATGTATACTACATAATATATACAGTATGTAGTTTAACTTAATACTGTTTTATATATAATGCATTTAAGTAAAAAAAATTTTTTTAATAAGAAATGTGCTGGGCATGGAGGCACACCCCTGTAATTCCAGTGGCACGGGAGGCTGAGACAGGAGGATTGCAAGTTCAAAGGAAATCTCAGCAACTTTGCGAGGCCCTAAGCAACTTAGTGAGAACCTGTCCCAAAATAAAAAATAAAAAATGACTGGGGTTTTCTCAGTGGTTAAGCTCCCCTGACTTCAATTCTTGGAACCAAAAAGAAAAAGGAGTGAAATTTTATCATTTAAAAATAATGATTAGCAGATTGAAGAAGAGAACCCTAAACCTAGATGCATATTTTTATAAGAATTTAAAAAGGATGAAAATATAGATGAGTCAAAGAAATGAAGTACAATGTAACAGTGAGACGACAGATTACTATGGAAAAGATTTAAGCCCTATTCAACAAAGGATCAGGAACAAATGGGTTTATAGATAAATTTTGTATAATTAAGATAATGACAATTTTAAAAACTCTCCCTGGTATATATAAGTGGAAATTCTGCCGAATTCATCTTATAAACCTCATAATTTTAACACCAATAGAGATAAGTAGGATTCTTCCACATGTTTTCCTACTTTGAATATAGATAACAAAAATTAAGTATAAAATACAAGTAACTCTAGTCCAGCAATGGGATAATATACCAAATAAGAGTTATTTCTAGGATACAAAAGTGTTTCAATATCAGAACTATTAAATCTAAATTAGTACATTACATTAAAACACCAAGGAGAACTTTAATCAAATGAATAGAAATTAAGTTGGCTGATTAAAAAAAAATTGGCCATTCTCAAGAAAAACTCAACAGAAACTAATGAAATCAGATTACTTAGAAAAACCAATAACTCATACTAGCCTTAAAATGAAAGTAAACCTTTAAAAATAAAAAACTGAAATTAGGAAAGTAAAAAGAGGGAGTCTAAGTGGTTAAGAGCAGGTTAGTTGGGAAGGTATAATATAAATTCTAGGAAGTCAAAAGGAAATCGAGTACCCTTTCTCTCTTCCTGTATACTATTGCCTTGGAGGTTGTAAGTAGATATAGTAAAATGAAAAAGTGAAATGAATTCATGTAAACATTGGAGAAAACAATCTTATGATTGGCCCATGTAAAGAGTAATAAACTTTCATTTGCTTACCAACTTTGCCCCAAGTGACTAGATTTAAAGTTCCTTCCTCTGGAAACCAAGGAGAATGTGTTTGTGCAAAGTGAAAATTTCTGTAACTATGGAGTACTTATGGCAATTCCCTTCTTATGCAACATGTGCTTAGTTATGTCAATAGAGTCCTTTCTTTAGACTCAGTATGGCTCATAGCTTCTCAAAATAAAGTACTGGCTAGTCTCCTATCCTTCCCTAGAAACACCGTCTGGGGGTCTGCAGCACCCTCAGAAGTCCTATCCACCCCGGAAACCTCTGTCTACTTGCCGTTGGGTCCCTGTTCAGGCGCCACTTGCCGGGAGCCAGCCCCAGCAGAACTCTTGGGTCCCCGAAGGATGAGTGGAGTCGGCGCAGAGGAACATCTCGAACCTCCCAGACAAATTGCAAGAAGACACAGTTCCCTGCTTGAGCCAAATCCCATCTGTTCTTTATTGTGATGTATTTTTATACAGGTAGCAAAACGATACTTTCATTAGCTGTTTCGTTACATTTGACTTTTTAAATTTCTCTGTAATCTTAATGTCATCTTAATGATATTAGCCATCAATACAACATACTTCCTTGACACATTAACCATAATGTTTTTTTCTGTAAATGTCTTTTTTTGAGACATTACACCCTCTATCCATCCTACACTTAAAGAGTACATTAAGGTCAGCTTTCTATATTTACTCAGAAATTTTTGCACAAGCATTTTACTAGGAAATTTTCTTGCTTTTGGTAATACAGTATTGTCTAGCTTTAGTGCCCTTTCCAAGCAAGCAATTAGCATTGCATTACAGTTCTAAATTAACTAAAATTATGTTGTCACCTGTTAGTAACCTTACAAAAATAGTTGTGTCCCTACTAAGTTATAAGAAGTAGAAACTTAAACTATTTAAAAGCAAAGGCAAAATGAGAAGTAGAAAAACATGTTCCTTAATCACTCATATGGTATGCAGTGTGGACATTTGATTTTTAGATATTTGTGTAACTGTTTACGTATGCTGTTTCTTCCTTTGTCCCGCATCACCAGGTAGCCCCTGATGTCCAAGCCTCTGAAGAACGGGCAGGTGCTGGACATTAGTCCATTTACCATTAATATTAGCATTCTCCATTTTCATTGTATATTCTGTAAAAAGCAATGGTGGGTCTATGGGTGGAGGGTCTTAATAATTGGGTGCCTCTAAGTGGATACCACAAATGTCCTCCAATATTATAGGCTACATACTGTGTGGTCCCTGTACTGTGGGAACAACAAATCTCCTATTATATCTTTGATTGTTTAACTGTAAACCATTAACAGGACTAGATGTAATCAACATGGGTGAGAATAATTCCTGTAAATGTAATCTTCTTAAGAACTTTTCAAAGTTGGATTTCTGGTTATCTGGGCTTTTTAGTGTGGTATTAATACCTTTTTTAAAGGCATTTCTCATCTTCCCTCAGACTCCACAGACCTAATGAAGTATTACTCTTAGAACAATCTTTATCAATAACAAAATTTTCTGGAAATTTGATCTGCAAATGCATAGTTACAAGTATGATCTTTATAAGAAAGCATCCAATTCCTAGGAGAGATAAGAGCAGAAATTTCCTGGAATGGTGGCCTTGCCAAGCCCTTCCCCATGCCTGGACTTTGTCAGTCAGCATGGTGGAAACAGTCCCCACCACTCCATCTTGCTAAAGTCCCTTCTGAATGGATCACTTGGGAGTGATAGTCTCAGGGCGGTGGTGGATTTGCAGTGGAGACGATGCTTAACCATTCACAAGAACTGATCGCGAATATTTCTTTCCAACTCCACACTTGGATTCCTAAAGTGGTGGCTTGGAATTTGCCAATGTGGGAATACTTACACCATGGAAATTGGCAAGCACTGTAAATCAGGGTTTCTCCCATGTGAGCTCGTTATTTCCAGCATACATTGGCTGTGGAGGAATCTTGTCCTATCAGTTTTTGATGTGGATGATTTTACCAAACTTTGAGCAGATTTCGGAAGAAAAAAAGTATAAGTAGTCTCTTGAGTTGTTCCATGTTAATGAAAACTCTACCATGTTTTAAAATCATAATGACAAGATAATGCAAACTAAAATTAGAATTGAAGATTCTAAGTTTCTTTATACTTTTGACAACTTGCATCCTAAACCATAATCATGCAGGGTCTAAGCCACAGATAATAAAATACTAAAATTTTCTTTGACAATCAGGAGTCAACCTGTATTTTTCCCTGGTTTGAGACTCTTAAGGTCAATCATGATTTTTATTTTCTAGAAAACGCAAGATTAAGACACACGGATGGACCAAGGTGTAAATGTTGAAGGGTCATCTCTGGGAATCTAAAAAAAGATCAAAAGGAAGATAGTTGTTAATAAAGTTTTATATGACCAATGTCATAATTTAAAGACAAATTTTTAAAAATTTTTTAAAAGAGGACAGAGGGAATCAATTTTGAGTTTTTTCACATGGCTTTCATTGCTCTGACAGTTGTGTACATGGGTGCTGGGGTTTGAACCCGTGTACTTGCGCATGCCGGGCAAGCACTGTTAACCACTGAGCCACCGCTCTAGCCCAATTTACTTTTATAAAAGGAAAAATCAGTATCCATTTTATCATTATCAAAATTATGTAATGTTTATATTTTAATTTTCACTTTTAAGAGACAAAGAGAATTCTATTAATCTGGTTTTTGTTTCTCCAACACTGAGTTGCGTATGTGGTGCTGGGGTTTGAACACGGGTTCTTGTGCATGCCAGGTAAGGGCTCCAACCGCTGGAGCCACTGCTTCAGTCCCTTTGTTTCAATTCTTGAATCATAAACCTCCTTATCCTCACAGACTACTTATGTTTGGGACAAGATACATCTTACTTAGAAAACCTGCCATCTAATTTTGGACCAAGGAGGCATGCTGCTGAAAGCAGTTCAATAGAGGAATACTTTCCAATGGCAGCTTGAGATGTATTTTTAGTAGTTGGCAAGTGTAACTATTTTATTAGTGTGATTGTAAGGCTTATTAAGGTGTCCAGGTACCTGATTTTCATTTAAATTATTTTCCTTAGTTTGCTTAAATTCTTCCTGCATGATTGACCAAATCTGATATCTAGTACATGTAATTTGGTTATCAAAGTAATCAAAAAGCTACGCAGCAATTTCATTTTGATAAAATGTTTAAAGAAGCAGCCTACCATATCCATCTATTAGCTCTGGCTCTGTGTTCTTTTGGGTCAGAAACAAACCATATTTGAAGAGGTTTGCTCACTTTGCAGTTGCTTTGAAGCATGTTGGAAGTATTAAGTGGAGGCAAAGTAAGATTGTTTTTGTACCAGGGATTGAACCCATCACATCTTTTTTTAATTTGAGATGGAGTCTTGCTAAGTTGCTGAGGCTGGTCTCAAGCTTGTGGTCCTCCTGCATCAGCCTCCCGAGCAGCTGCTATTACAGGCATTCACCACTGAACCCAGCCTAGAATTTTCATTTTGAAAGATCAACGCATTGTAATTTTGTCTTGGTTATCAAATCCAAACCAAGAACCTGAAAATACTTCTAAGGGGTGATTATAGCAGAGACCTCTCTTACCATGTCAGTAAGTTTATCCTCACAAGTCATCCGAATCAATTCCGGAGTTGCTGGGCTACTTATGGCGAAGGTCTTGCTCAGCCCCCTCTCTCTGCGGGCAGCAGTCACTGCATCATATATGGCAAACAATACGGATGAACCCAAGAACATTCCAGCCTCACCCAATCCCTAAGAGAAGTGAGAATGGCAGTCAGAAATACATGGTTCTTTTAGGACTTACTTGTATGCACACACACCCTCACACTCTCATCTCTTCTGGCTTATCCCCGCTAGAGGGGAGTGCCTCTGAATTGCCAGGGTTGAATTCTCCCATAGTGATTCTTTGTGTGGGTTGCTCCTGAGAGTTGTTGGTGAAAATGCCCCGGGACACCAGGATGTCTGGTAGATAAAAACTCGTGTTTTCCCTCTCAGGTAAAGTCCTGAAGACCAAAGTTCCTGGTGACCTCTAGGATACTCCTACCCTGTCTCCAGGCCATCATGTTGAACTCAAAACCAAAACAAAGTGAACACAATCTTTGTAGCTGAGTTTGGGGACGGTGAAGGGGTTGCTTTTCATGTGGACTTTCTTAGCATGTGTTGGATGGGTCTGAATTAACATTTCATTCTGAATGATTCACCAGTGTTCTCACACTGATATTTCTTTCTTTCCTCGAGGTAGTATGGTCTATAGTTCTTATCCAGGACCTTGGTGGAGGGATGGATGGGATGAAGGCCTGAAGCAGATAAGGGTGTCCCCAGGCTCTGGTTGTCAAAAACCAGGTTACTCTGAGGAATAGAGGAAGAAGTGGGGCCGGTTGGGGAGGTGCCCTCTGAGTTGAGGAGTTCTGGTAGCAATGGCTAGATCTTGAGCAGCAGCATCATGCCCTGTGTCAGGCTGGCCTTTAGAGGTGCCCTGGGCCCAACGCTGGTGGAGAAGTGGAGACTGAGGCCATTCAGATGGAAAGTCTTGACTTTCTCCCAGCCCTGACCCATTCCTAGGAAATGGAGGGAATCCCATGAAAACTTGAAGTTAAAGTTGCCACCTGTCTGGCTAGATGTGGGCTCAGAATAGAAGTCAAGTTGGGGAAATTGCATTTTTTTAAACACACTTATGTTCAAGAACCTGGGGTGGCCATACATCTTCACTGGCTAGTTAAAAGCTCCAGGAGGCATGCGACCAAACAGCCAATAAGCCAATGGTTATTGATACCTGAGAGCAGGGTCAGGGAGAAAACTGGCTGGAAAGCCCACTTGAATTTGGAAGAGTGTAGAAGCCCGAATTGAGTCCTTAAGACGGGTGGGAGGGGTGCAGAAAAGCGAGCTCTAGGCTGATGGAATTTGCCTGCAAGGTCCATTTATTTCCTAGTGATACTCGGACTAAAGAGCCGAGATATTCAGCTCTTCCTTGACCCTTCTTGTTTTAGATTTCTTTCGTCTTCCTCAAGAGTGAAGACTACTCAGGCTTCTGGAGTTGGTAAGCACCCAGCTGAGAGCTTGTTTTCCCTTTTGGGATCTGCAATTTCTAAACAGCTCAGGGGACTGTTTCAAGAGTTCCTGAAAGAAGTTGTTAGGGGGTTGAATATTGTCTGTCCTTAAATTCACATATTGAACATCCAATCCCTCAGAATGTGGCTGCTTTTGCAGATAGTGTCTTTGAAGAGATGACCAGTGTGGAGACACCTCAAAAAATTAGGCTTGGATCTACCATACAACCCAGCTATCCCTCTTCTGAATATTTTCCCAGAGGAGTTAGAATCAGCACATTACAGCGACACAGCAAAATCAATGTTCATAGCAGCTCAATTTACAATAGCTAAACTATGGAGTCAATCCAGATGCCCCTCACTGGATGAATGGATCCAAAAACTATATATTTATATATACACACAATGGAGTTCTACTCAGCAATTAGAAACAATGATGTTGCAGCCTTTGAAGGTAAATAGATGGCAGTGGAAGAAATTATACTGAGTGAAGTTAACCAAACCCAGAGAGTCAAGGGCCAAATGTTTTCCCTCATTTGTGGAGGCTGGAGCTAAAGCCAGGCTTAGGGGAAAGGTAGTCAAACTTATTAGACCCACCAAAGGCATACCAACACATAATCTAGGGGAACCATAGGTATGTAGGTGGGGGAGGGGGGAGAGGTAGGAAGGATAGGGAGGGATCTAGGGAGACAATCCACAATGTAATGTGTCAACCCCCTGAGAAGTCAAAAGATACTTATGCCATCACTTAATTCTGGAAAATTTACAATCACACACACATCTCTTGTAGAGGTGTAATATAGAAGAATCGAGAGACTGGACATTGTGGGGGAAACTGATTTAAGACCAAATGCATATCCTATTGTCACTTCATATACATTTAAGATTCTTTGACAACTCAACTCCTTAATATAAATTTTTAAAGTGAATTGAAGAAAAATTCAATATGTCAATATTTGAGATACAGTTGCAAGATACTGCATAAGATATTTAAATAAGCTATACTGAATCCCTTTACAAAAATATAAATGTTTAATCCTATCAAGTATATCTAAAAATAACAAAGGGTGGATATGGAGGAGGAGTTATGTTGGAACTGAATTAAAAAAAGCTACACTCCAAGCATTTATAAGTATGTCACTGTATATAATATAGTCATGTTTATAAAAAATGTTCTTCATAGGTTTAAGAATTATGTCACAGTACTTTGATATTTTAGGAAAAATATAGGATCAAGAAAGAGGCAAGGGGCTGGAGCGGTGGCTCAGTGGTTTTGATGCTTGCCTGGCAAGCACGAGGACCCGGGTTCAAACCCCAGCACCACATACACAACTAAGTGTTGGAGCAACTAAGGCCATGTGAAAAACTCAAAGTTGTTTCTCTTTCTGTCTCTCTCACTGTCCCTCTTTAAAAAAAAAAAAAAAAAAATCTGAGTTCCACCCCTGCTCTGCTATCTACCTTTAAAAAAAAAAAAAAAAAAAAAAAGCAAGGGATCTAGGAAATGGGGGGAGAGAGGTAGCAGGGTGCAGGGCAGGGATATTGACCAAATTGTGTTGCTATATAGTGTGCATCTATGAATGTGACAACAAATCACATCATTATGTATTACTATGATGCACCAATAAAGAGATGGACTCTATTGGTGCCCTGCAAGACAAGACAACATGGAAATGAGAAGGCAGCCATCTACAATCTAAAGAGAGAGGACTCTGAAGAAACCAATTCTGCCAACCTCTCAATCTTGAACTTTCAGATTCCAGAAGTCTGAGATAGCCGATCTGCTGTTTAAGCCACCTAGTGCGTGGTGTTTTGTTAGGGTGGACCTGACCAACTAATAGAGGTCTCAATTCTTACCTTGGATGAGTAGATGGCAATGGGGTTTCGGGAATACAGCAGAGTGACATTGAATTCTTCTGGTATCTCGGTGACAGTGGGGATTTTGTAGTCATCTGGACCCCGAGAATGAAGCACACCTTTTGGGGAGTATTTCAGTTCTTCTATGGTATATAATCCCATGCCCTGGATAAATGCTCCCTCAATCTACAGTCAGAAATTTCACAGGTGAGAGGTAGATGATATTGGTTGGGGAAAAAAAAAATTCCGTTTTTTTTTTTTGTTTTTTTTTTTTTAATTCCAGTGTGAAAGTGGAGCTGTGCGCCAGGGTGCGCCAACCTTGAAAACGCCGCGATGGATTCTACGAAGCGTCCTTCAGGAATGGGTGCCTCCACTTTTCCTGACCTCATCCTCAGGCACCCCGTACCTGACGCTTGCTCAAGTTTCAGATAGTTTCTTTTCCACCTTCAAGTTTTTATAAATGCAGACTCTCCTCACCCCTCCTCCCCCACCTCAACTTCTCTACCTATTCACTCTTTAAGTTCCAGATGAACAATGATCACCTCTCTGGAGCCTTTTGGATGATCCCCCCCACCTGCTGGGTGCCCCTAGCAACTGCTTCCAGGATCACTGTACCTGGAACACATCTTGTCTCCCCACTCCCTCCGTTTTATGCACACTGAGGCCTGGTCTACTTGTGGTGTTCTCAGCACAGTCCACGGTACATAGATTTCTCACTAAATGTCCGTGAATTAGAAAAGAAGCTACCATTAAAGGAGCTAGAATGAATGGAGCCAGGATACTAGAGTTTATTTTAACAGGATTCTTTGCTTCCCTTTATAAGCTACCATGGAGATCAATGTTAAACAAGGTGGGTTAGAAGAAATGGCTGTATTCATTAAGAGCCATTTGAGTTATAAACTATTATGTTCTAAGAGCTCCTTTCAAAGGGAGTGACTGTCTGGAAGTTGTAAAAATTGAAGGAAAATTACAGTTTGAGTTTTACTGAAACTTCAAATTTTGGAATAAGGTCAACACATTTAAATGCTACATTAGAAAATGATGGTATCCCTAAAGGAAAAAATAAAAGTTCGAGGGATTCAGTCTGATGCTTCTGTTTTTCTTCCCTTTTCTGATAGGGCAAATGTAGGATTTTTTTCCTCCCAATACACTGGGAGGAAGAGGAAAGAGGAGAGGGGGACCAGAGCCTCGGGCTATCTGTAGTTCTCAAACTTAATGGATTTAAGCTCTACTTCAGGTACAAACTCCAAGTCCCAGTCTAGCAAAGTTATGATGGAGCAAGACTGAGCCTGAAGTGGGCCACGAACACACATTTCCAAGAAACACTACAGTTGCTTCTGCTGATGGACTGAGGACCACAGTTTGAGAAACGCTGATGGGTCAACAAAACGGTTCCATATAAAGCCCAGTGGTCAAGCTAGGTAAACTGATCCCTTAGGATTTAGGTTGGTGGGATGTGATTGACAGAAGAATGCACCTCATGTCCCTTAGGGTTTGATTCCAAGATAATCTCCAAATGCATACTAGGTTCCAGTCACCTCGGCTTCACCTGGGAGCTGGTGAGCATGGTCTGTTGGTCCCACTTTGAGAAACAAGACAGGAAAAAACAGAAGTGCCCCAACAATTGGAAAGGTTTTCACTCTACGTTTAAAAAGACTTGGGTGAGTTGAATTGAATAGTGAATTTTATCTCAAATTAACAAAAGGGGAAAACTGTTTTTAAGCATTTCTCATATTTCTTTAAATTGTGCTATTTAAATTCAACATTAATATGAACACTAATGCAGCTTAATTACTGTGTACCTATGTTTTAATTATGAACATAATGTTCACTGAAGAAAAATTAGGAAGCAGAGACTTAAAGCAAAATAAATCCTACATATTCCTGTCATGGAGACACTCATTGTTAGCTTTTTCTTTTTCTTTTCTTTTCTTTTTTTTTTTTTTTTTACAGTATTTTATCTGTGGGTGTATGCATGTGTGCATGTATGTGTGTAATACAGAATATTGCAGAATATTTGCACAAGGTCTGAACAAAGTTTTAATAATGTTGTAGAATTTTATTCTGAATGAATTGCTGCTAAATAGGATTGGTCAAAAGTCCCATTGGGGGTGGTTTTAAATTACACACCTGTCCAACATCCAGGGCTGGGTTTATGCTGAAAGCAGCATCCATGAAGATGTCGGTCCTCAAGAGCTGCACCAAGAGAAAAGATATAATGGATAACATAATTTGTTGGAATTGGTTTTTACTGAAGTTATATATCTGTCCTTGGTTCTTTCACCTGGAGGATCAAGTTGGTTACTATTTACACTGTAGAAAAAATATCACTGTGTTGACCCTCTAAAGATGGTACACACGAATGTCACTCTTTACCTTATGAGCCCCAGTCAGACAGTCAATTTCAACTTCAGAACAAGCTGCTCCGAAAACAAAATATGGATACGCATCACCTTCCCCCTTCTCCCAGTCCATGTGTGTCTGGTAGCCTCTGAGAAGAGAAACCAAGAGTGGAAAAAGTTCTTAACTAGTGATCTGATCACCTGGCTGTGTGGGGTCTTCAGGACCCCA
Source organism: Aplodontia rufa (assembly GCA_004027875.1). Classification (NCBI taxonomy): domain Eukaryota; kingdom Metazoa; phylum Chordata; class Mammalia; order Rodentia; family Aplodontiidae; genus Aplodontia; species Aplodontia rufa. The sequence continues at coordinate 32,200 of PVKS010010695.1, forward strand.
CAGGGCAAAAGAACTGCAGGCCATGTCCCACCGTGGGGCTGGAGGCCTTCTCCTCCTTCTCTTGCAAGGGGACTATAATCAGGCTATAAGAAACTTGCTTGCAGACTCGGGAGATAGACTGCTGCCCCAAGGAGATTCTGAATTATTCTTCTGACCCCAGTCCAACCCCTTCATCTATTTCCCTATCCCCAAAGATCCCATGACTACATGATTAATACCCCCACACATCACCCCTGCCCAAGTATAATATCAAAGTAAAAAGTTCTTTACTTGAAATATCCAGTTGCTGAGAGACTGATGGATTGTTCAAAAGCTTTTGTGATCTGAAAGATTAGTTGAAAATGTTTATAAATTTACAACATATGGACACATATGGACATTTATAAGGGTGTAACATAGAAGAATCAAGAGACTGAGATGTGGACAGTGTGGGGGAAACTATGGTTCAGGACCAAATGCATATCATATTGTCACTTTATACACATTTATGATTATATGACAACTCCTTAATAAAAATTAAAAAGTCTAGGGGAAGTAATTAAAAAGCCATCCATGCTGGGCTTGTTTCTTGTTCACTTGGGGCTCTGAACCCACACTTGGAGTGAGACTCAAGACTATTCTTGATGTATGGGTCACACTTTGCTAGGGAGGCACTTAAAGGCAGTAGACAGCTGTGCTCTGGACTCTACATACTGGGCTGCAAAATGTAAATTTTCCTACTGTTGACTTTTAAATTAGGGAGAGGAAAGGCTACATTTGTATGTGGTTAACAGATTTAGATATGTACAGAGGATATATATATATATATATATACAGGCATGCATATGTGTATTTTCACCTAGCACTGAGTCTATCAACTGTCTAAGATTGTCACTTTTTCTGCTGGAGTTAACTGGATAGAGGCAGGCAACAATAATGTAACTGTAGTAACAACTATTTAAAGTAGAGCAATCCTTTGATCTTAAGGCTGCTATCATCTTCATTGCACAGGTGAGAACACCAAAGCCTGAAACCTTTGCTCTACTGCTGTAGTGAGAGCACAGGGGCAATAGACCCTGGGGGTTTTGCTTTAGAACTAACTCATGCTGCTGTTGTGTTTCATGAAATATCAGGCTGTGAAAGTCAGGTGGTAATGAACATAGGTATCTCCTTTACCTTCTTGGAAAGGTAGAGGTAAACGCTAATGCAATGCACAAGGTTTCTTGAATGGTTGCCACCCATCAGCCCACACATCCATGACTGACTGGCACCCATATGGATGCCCTTGCCTTTTCCAGCCTGGGATAATAAAGGGAACACTCACCCACTCTTCCCATTTTCCTTTAGGGTTTTTCCTGATGATGGGCTGAAGACGGGCCATGAGAGTTTGGCAGGCATTCTGGAAGTAAGTATTTGAAATGACATCATAAATAAAAGGCATAGGGAATTGCCAAATATTTAAATCACTTTTAATGGAGCCTGTCCTTTTTGAATTCTCATAGGAAATTTCTTAAACTTGAGCAATATATGGAATTTCTTCCATGGAGAAATCTCATGGATCCTGCAGCATTGACTTATTTTTATTAGAATGCTGTTTAAATGTATGTCAGCATAAAGCTAGGCAGAGTCTCAGTCATGGCTGTTTTGTAACTATAAAGCAAAATCAAAATGACACCATGCACTCCACTCTATACAGTAACAAAATTCAAAATAATAATGCAACTGAAAGATGACGATGTGTTTGGAAGCTAAATTGCTGCTTAGAGAGTGGAGGTGCGGATTGCAGAGGCGCATAGGCTTTTGTGTCCAACATGCCTACTCAGTGCCAGTGTCAAGGATCAATTTCTCTCCACTCTTAAGCAGCCATGAGATTTTTTTCACTTGCATTTTATGCCTCGTTGTCATCCCCTTTTCACTGGGCAGGAAAGCTTTCATACATGAAGTCATCTCTGATCTTTTTTTTCCTTTGCTTTGACCCAAAGTTGTTTTGGTCCCAAATATGGACAAATACAACCACAATAGTATTCCCTTTATATCTGAAATGTGTTTATTTTAATTTTTAAAAGATTTCTATTGAGGGGCTGGAGTGGTGGCTCAGTGGTTACAGCCCTTGCCTACCATGCTTGAGTATGTGAGTTCAAACCCCAGCACCACGTACGCAACGAAGTCTCTGAGCAACGAAAGCCACATGAAAAACTAAATAAAATGATTCCCCTACCCACTGTCCCTCTTAAAATTTTCTATTGAAATGAAAATAGGTAAATTGAGAATTTCTTGAACTGTTTGTTACACCTGATCCCTGGGAGTCCATGGATCCCAACTTGGCTTCCAACTGTAATTCATGTGAGTCCATTTGCAGCTCAGCTCTTTAAAAATAAAAAGCCAATTTCATTTATTTACTGTCTGGTTTTTGTTTTTCCAACACTTAGTTGTATATGTGGTGATAGGGTTTGAAGCTGGGTCCTAGTGCATGCCAGGCAAGTGGTCTACCACCAAGCCACCACTCCAGCCCTGTATCTCAGCTTGCTCTTATGCATCTCATCCTCAGAACACCTTGTATGCCTCCTCTTGGTTTCTGTTCCTCTTTATAAATTGTCTGGCTTCTCATGCATTGGAGAGATTCCTGTATATCTTTGTTGGTCCATTCAGTTCTTAATCATTGACCTCATTACAAATGGATGGCTACCAAAAGAGTACCACCTACAAGGCACCCTAAGTCCTAGAGTCCCCACACCTTTCCAAATATCAGATCTTCTGCCTGTTATCCTGCTCTTAGGTTGATGGTTTAGCCACGAGCAGGTGGGTAAGGGGAGGACAATGAAGGGCAGTAGCTTACAGGAAGGACTTTATGAATGCAGACAGGCATGAGAGAAATGGAATTGGCATGTCAAACCAATTCATACCCTGCCATAGTTAATTTTAACCCTTTACAGAGCAGGAGTGGGTTTTTTTTTTTTTTTTTTTAAAGAGAGAGAGAGGGACAGTGAGAGAGACAGAGAAGGAGAGAAACAACTTTATTGAGTTTTTTCACATGGCCTTAGTTGCTCCAACACTCAGTTGTGTACGTGGTGCTGGGGTTTGAACCCGGGTCCTCGTGCTTGCCAGGCAAGCGCCGAAACCGCTGAGCCACCGCTCCAGCCCGGAAGCGTGGGTTTTAATGGGCCTCAAAACTCTTCACAGGCAGCCCACCATGGAAGTCCAAGGAAGAACTGAAGAAGGTATGAAGGGCTATTGCCACCCTTTTCCACCAAGGATCATCCTCTGAACCTGTTGGACACATTGCTGTCCAAATCATATGATGTCACCCAGTGTGTGGAGGGACTTCTGTTCCATACAGAGTTTTCCTACATTTAACTCCAGAGGAAGAATGTAATTTTGTCTCAAAGGTGGCAACATTCACAGTCCTAAATGTTATTTTCCTGTCTTAAGTTGAACTTTACACACTTTAAAAGAACTATTCTTATATGCATTAAATTTTTTTTTTTTTGGTGCAACCATCACCAGGTTTATGACATATATTAGCATGTTATTCAAGACTTTGGAACATCCTACAGTAAATGCACCTATTTAACTTTGTTTTACTATTTTTCCCATGTTTATTTAACTGTGAAAACATTTTAATTAACGTAACCCCTTTTAGCCTATGGCATCTGGCATTGTTTCTTTTTCATTCTTGTCATGGCCCCAGATAGAAATTCCATAACCATTAAGCAATAAACCCCCATTTGTTTCTCCCCTCAGCTTCTGATAACCTCAGAGCTCTAACCTTTAGATTTGAAAAGGAGCCGACCTATCAGGGCTTCCTGTGAGGGGTCCCATACCTCAGAAGAGACTGAAGGTGGCTGGGGGATTAGGGTGGGTCTGGGGCAGGTTTCAGGTGGCTGGTGACATGGCCACCAAAGCCCTGCCCATGTCAGAGCAGCCCAGGGGGACTCTCCAAGGAGTCTGACGACATCCATGGGGAAGTGTGAGATGCAGTGAGTCACACTGCATGACTGTCTCATCAGAGGCAGCCCCGTGAGGTCTTTGCTGTCTCTGACCTTTTATGCCCTTCTTTCCTCTGATTCTACAGGTGTCTGAACTAGGAAGTTGGGTGTGAGAGGGGGAGAAAGTACAGATGGGGAAATGGAGGTCTACCTGCAGGTCCATACAGGGCAGTAGCAGAGACACTACAATTTGAAGTACATATTAGAATTTCAATTATTGAAATGAGATGGTTTGTTAATAAGAGTAACTGATGGACTTCTAGCTATCTCAGAGTAACTGGAAAATTATAGTTAGATTTTATTCGGAGGGAGGGGAAAAGCTCGAAGAGAACTTGACCCATCAGTGGTGGAAAGAATAAGGTTATTTCATGCCACATCCACTGGGGTCCTGCTCTTTTAAGGTAACATTTCATTCATTTATCATCTGGCTCAATGTGAGATTGGGCTCTTCAGACTTTTCCATTTTATTTATTGCTATAGGAATAAGACCTGGCTCATAGTAGACCTCTGTAAATGTGGGTTACATTATCATATGTCCAATCAGTAAAGTAAGAGTGAAGAAGCCACACAAATTTATGACTTATGACTTTTCATCATAAAAATATCAACATCTAAAAATATTGTTCCCTCCTTTTTGTGTGTGTCTGCTTTCCCGATGCTTGAGACTGTTTGGTCATGCATTGAGTCTCTCTGCCACCTGTGCTCACAATGAGTGTCTGGATGCAAGGTGAAAAATGGACTCGCCATCTATGCACCTTTCCAAAATTAGAATTTCAGAGCATTTTGTTTCCATAGGCTGAAAGTGGTTACATTAATTAAAATGTTTTCACAGTTAAATAAACTTGGGAAAAACAGTAAAACAAAGTTAAATAGGTGCATTTACTGTAGGATGTTCCAGAGTCTCAAATAATATGCTAATATACATCATAAACCTCTGTGTGCAATGCAGTATCTCCCAAACTGTGACTACTTTTGTCTTTTCACTGAGCATTTCATGGGACCACTATCCAAGGAGCAGACTTTGGGAATCCCTGGTTCACATGATATAGGGGCACATTTGTCAAGTGGAAAATTCCACTTCTCAGTCAGATGTTTGTCATTTTGTGGAGTTGGTCTCTGTGGGTGTCTAGTGACCAATTAGTGGTTTTCTAGAGGTTAGGGGATGGGAAAGGAGGTGGTGGCAGCAACTTTTTGTACAGTCTCTGTAATCCACCACTTCTATGAGATGGGTGGTATCTGAAAGCCTAGTTTTGCAGAAAAGGAATGGGTTCTTTGTTGGGGGGGTTAGTTGCCTGATCCAAGTTCTCCAAGGAATCAAGGTAGGACTACCCTGCATTGCTCTGGTGTGCTGGGGTGAGAAGGAAGAGAGGGGCTAGAAGGGCAGGTTTGCACTTGAAGCAGAACATGAATTAGAAAAGACAGCCCAGTGCAGAAGCACCAACTGGAGCTTCCAAAAATTTGACTGGAAGTCTCCGCAGCACCAGCAATTAGCCCAGTGACCTAGAATTTGACCTCTCTTGGCCTCAGTTTCATCTTCCATAAAAGAATGAGTAGCACAAGTTTACCCAGTGCCAACCTTGGGTGACTGAGAGAGAAGGGTTACCTGCACGGCCCTTCCATTGATGTCTGTTCCCATGGACCCCGCTGTGATGGAAGAATTGGGCACTGTGATGGTACTGGTTTCTGACAGGTATATGTATGATGGGGGAATATTCAGTTCTCGACTAGCCACCTGCCGGAGGCAAAAGAGAAATATTATTTCATCAACTGCACACCCACTTCTAAGTAAGAAACCTTTGCATTCTTCTTAGAATTGAGTATAAAGCCTGCCTGGATGTCCTGTCATAGTGATAACAGTTAGCTGGGTATTAGGTGGCACTTTCTTGGAGATATGTGGCCAACCAAACAGCTTTTCTATGCTTTTGTACCAGTTTCGTGGAAACCACATGGCAGTGTGGTCACATCGGGACACACTGTTCTGATCAGTTGCCATCAAGCATTACAGTATTTCATCTTTGAAACTGGAGCCACGTTTTCCAGAAAACTATGATTCTTTCATATTCAGGAGGAATAACATATTTTCTCAATTCCAACACTCAACTCCCTCACCCTCCTGCATTTTTGTGTTCTTGGAGTGGGGACGAGTCTTACAATTGACTTGTGCTTGTGGTGTGATGGTATTGCTCCTGCCCAACTAGAAAATAACTGGTACGTAGTTTGTAAGAGGCTATGCCCTCCTACAAGAGTACATGGGTGCTTGTCTCACCTGAATCATTTTGGTATGTAGACCTTGTCCCAGTTCACAGCCACCATGAGTCAGCAGGACAGAGCCATCTAGATAGATGTGGACCAGGGCAGCCGCCTGGTGGAGATAATTGTAATGCAGCAGTTCAGAAACTGATACAGACAATCCCCCCTTTAAGTTTAGCTGAGGACATAAAATGCTGTTTATTCCAAGTGAAGAATTTGCAGAATTTGCATGTGGCTCCAAGGACCAGTCCACAGGAGGGAGGAGGCTGGGCTGTGTGGAGTGGGTCTGCAGGTTGCAAAATTTTCTTGAAATTGATCCCCATTGCACTCTAGCACATGCTCCGGGATTCTGCATCTACCTCACTGGGACCCTACCTCTGTATGGATGCCTGTGATTCTGCCACAGAGCATCAGAATATCAGCTAGTTCAGCTCTTCCATTTCCTGTTAAGTTCTCTATGAGAATGTTTAAACTTGGTGTTTTACTTCCCTGGCACTCTAACAAGGGTACCGAGTGACTGTGTGTGAGTACTGGCATGAACCTTCAGAGTGTGTTATATTTAGTAATGATGATTGTAAGTGTCAAGTAGGATTACTTTAATTGATGGGGTGCATTACAGGCAAGAGGCAGGACAGTGAGTCACCACACCACCTGCAGACAATTAGGATAAGACTTCTCATAATCTGTACAGCCATATCTAGAACTGTCATTATTTTGTGGGTGAGGATTTAGTTTTAGAAAAGTAACATCACTCACCACATTCAATCAATATTATTATTTTAAACATCGCTGATATTTATAGTATTTTTACTTAATTTGCAAATTTGTCTCATAAATGCAAATTGTAAGAAGCTTACTTATTCTTTGTTTTGATGTTTCTTATGTGTAACCACAAAACAAACAATTGTAGCAACCACAGAGATTCCATAATGTTTTCTCCTTAAAGAAGTTCTACCTGGGGGAAGTTAATACCTGTTCTGGGTGGGACAGTGTTCCTGGCCTTTCCTAGCTCCTTTCCATTTTGTTTCTTACCCTATTAAAGGACTCCAAAGAAGAGTGCATGCAAGAAACAATTTTGGTAAAAGACAGCAGGGCTACACTTCACTCGCACCATGAAGAGGGCCTGTATTCTTTCATTAACATGAGTTTGGTTATGGGCATTTCAGAGATTCATAGGAATAGATACAAATGTAAAGAACAGAACCAGTAATTGAATCCCATGAAAAATTATTTTTTTGCGGGAGGGTACTGGAGATTGAACCTAGGGTCTCTTAACCACTAAGCCACATCCTTAGTAAGACCTTTTCTCAAAATAAATGAAAAAGGCTAAGTTGCTTAGGGCCTTGATTAAACTGTTGAGGCTGGCTTTGAACTTGTGATCCTCCTGCCTCAGCCTCGCTAGCTGCTAGGATTACAACTGTGCACCACTGCACATGGTGAAAAACTGTTTATGGTGAAACTTTAAAAGGAGGCCTGGTAGTCACTGAGCATAAACTGAATGGGGAGCTGTTTATTTACTTATTGGTACCAGAAATTGAACCCAGGGCACTCAACCACTGAGCTACTTCCCTATCCCTTTTTTATTATAAGACAGGGTATTGCTAAGTTGCTTAGGGCCTCACTAAATTGTTGAGGCTGGCTTTGATCTTGCAATTTACTGCCTCAGCCTCCCAAGCTGCTGGGATTACAGGTATGCACAATCGTGCCTGGATATTCTCATGTTTTTGAAAAGTCTGCCTTCAAATGACCCTACTGCTCTTTAAGAAACTAAAAAGGTGAGAAAGGGATTCTTATTTCACCAGTTCTCTCATAGATTTTAAATTAAAACCCTAACCCAATGCCCATGTTTTGGGGCCCTGCTACTTCAATCAGGTCCCTCTGAGCTAGACAGTACTGTTCATTGCTTTTCAATGTCCCAAATGCTGTGTCTTACTAGGTCTGCCCTAATACCCTCGGTCCCTGCTTCTTGCCTAAGCCTACTGTTGCAGGTGATGGCCTTTTCCAGAGGGCCAGTCATTTGGAACAGGGCTTTGAGACACCTCTCCCCACCTTACCTGATTGTCATAGGCTGTGGGGACCCCAATGCAATACTTCATGGGGACAACAGCAAGTCCTCTTTTCTTCCAGTAATTCTTTTTGTTAAAGTCCTCTGCAGCCTTTTTCCTAGCATGGAATGAAGATTTCTCCAGACATTCTTTCCAGCATCTTCGCAAGGGCTCAGGATTAAATGTCTCCTTATAGGCTGTTTTGCTAATTGTCTTATACATATTTATTTCTTTAACCTGAAAGATGATAAAATTAAATGAATTTTAAGAATGGATGGTTATTTCACATGTGAAGCATGCGTTATTATGTCTGATGTGGAGAAAATCTTTCTAAACTGGATATAAATAGGCAAATATAAATGTATAAGTATAAAATTGACAACGGGAACAATAGAAACTATTATTGAACACTTCATGTGCTCTATGCATATGAGTGTTTATCTCAAGTAACTTCACCATAACCCTGAGAAATAATAGGCACTATTATTCCCTGACACAAGTTTGTCAGTGATAAGTCAAAATTCTGATTCAAAGTCCTTTTACTCCTATACAGCATTGCCTTATGTCCTAATTATTTTCAAATTAGGTCTTCAAAGTCTTGGCTATGCTAAAATGTTTACACAAATGGGTATAATCATTCTACTCTATTCCTGCCCTTGGGAAGTTTCACACTGACTCTGGGATTGATTTTTTTTTTTTTTTTTTTTTTTTTTTTTTTTTTTTTTGTGACTCGCTTTGGCCAATGGGACAATACCTAACAATGTACACTGAGACTTGAAAAATACTTTGGTGTTGGAGCATGCCACATTTTTGCTGCCCTTGGGAACTCTGACCACCACCATGAGAATGAATCTTGGCTAGCCTACTCGAGGACAAGAGACTCTGTGGAGCAGACTTTCCAGCCTTCCCAGCTGAGGGATCCCCGGACAAATCCACCAGGTAACTACCAGACATGTTAGCGGAGCCATATTAGGCCAATAAAGCTCCAGTTGAGCTGGTCCAGACAAGAAGAGCTACTCAAAAAAAAAAAAAAAAAGCTACTCAGTTGACCCACGGAATCATGAGAAACACTAATATTGTTTTAAACCACTTGGTTTCGTGGTTGACTTACTACAACAGCAAAAGCTGATACATGGTTGATGGACTTAGCATTGTGTAAATTTCTTAGAAACCACACGGAAGCTATGTGTAGCTTCTCAAGATACATTTGAATCAACGAAACCAGTGTTTACCTCTTCAGGGAGTAAGTTACACTGAGATGCTACAGCATTTATGTAAGCTTCTATTACCACCATGGACTGTGGGAAGCCAAGTCCTCGAAAGGCAGTGTTGGATGGCATATTTGTTTTGCAAGCTCTACCTCGGCACCGGAAATTAGGAATGTTATATGCATTTTCAGATTTCAGCACCATGAAGTCTACCACCTGAATTAAAATAAAACAAAATGAAATTTGCTTCTGTCCAATATTCAAAGCCATTTTTCTAATTTTTTTTAACTTAAACCCTTTAAGAATTTATCTACTTTATAAGATTCATGCAAATAGAGCACTGCATGAACAGCCACATGTTAAACTATGGAAAAGGCATCTTTCTCACCAACTCGGACTCATCAGGTGTGCATCCGCCATTGATGTAATATTCAATATCAGCAGCTTTGATCACACCATTGTTCATGAATCCAACCTGCAAAATTATAGCAAGACAATTTTCTCCACAGTGCTTCTTTGCAACCAAACTATGATGTACACAAACATATCTGATTAGTCATTCACTCATATGTAGCTTATGGTATGGTTAGATATGACAGTCACCAAAGGAACAGCAAGGGGGCTGCCCCAATGGAATATGATCTGGACAGAAGGTTCTCACTAGCTCTAGGCAGCATCCAAATATCCTTCAAGTCTTTGCTACTGATGGGTTAACAGGATGACATCTTGGGCAGCTTGTTCAATCTAGGACTCTTACTCACTTTGTATTTTCCAAGGAGTGGGTGGCGCCCGGCAGTTACCAGCATGTCGTCATCACGCTCTAGGATGAACCGGATTGGGCAGCCAGTCCTGTGGGAAAGGACTGTTAATATGCTGGATGCTTCATAAAGTTGTAGAAACAGATGGGGAAGGACACTTGAGGCAGTCTAGCTTAGTGTTCTTTTTCTTCCTGTTCTGGGAATTGAACCCAGGGGCTTGCATATGTTCAGTAAGTGTTCTGATGCTGAAACACTTGCCAATCCCTTTTTAAGATTTATTTTGAGTCGGGGTCTAAGTTGCCCAGGGTGGCCTCAAGCTAGCAATTCTGCCTCAGTCTCCCAAATAACTGGGATTACAAATGTATGCCACAATGCCTGGCAGCTTAATGGTTTTTAGTGGGGATAGTAACATGCCTTTAACAACATTTTAGAAGTGGTAGGAGCATTAAAATTTAAAAAATATTATTCTGATGTAGTCATGTCTGAATATTTACATGTTGCAATGATAAATTTTTGGTTATAAATTATTTTTCCTTTTTAATATTTGCATTAAGGAGTTGTATGATCATTTTGAAATTATGTATTTAAATAAGTTTTATGAATTTCATTTGAGATAATAAGGGGGCTTTAAAACATTGCCATAGATGGGATTTTGAGGCTGGAAGGTGGAGATCCAAAGCTCTGTCAGGTCTCTTGAGGACTCTCCTTTCATAAAATGTCTATCAAGGACTCTGGTTTCTGATGGAATGTTTCCAACTCCTGCAAACCTGCCCCTTAAAGGCAGCCTTTTCTATCGTTGGAAAGTACTGATTTTTTTTTTCTTTTCAGTAGTAGACTGGGATAAGACAAGTTTGTCCTGAGTCTAACTTTCATAATTCATGCTACTCCAGTGTCTGGCTATGCCAATGGCATGAGGCAGAAGCGAAGCCATCCCTGTGAGGCAGCAGCAGAGCCCTGGTTTCTTCTATGACAAGATATCTCAGGGACTGGAGTGGTGGCTCAGCAGTGTTGCGCTTGCCTGGCATGCACGAGGACCTGGGTTTGAACCCCAGCACCACAAGCACAACTAAATGTTGGTGCAATGAAAAACTAAAGTTGATTCTTTCTCTCTCCCCCTCACTCTCCCCCTTTAAAAAAGAAAAAGGGATATGACTCCTGTAGGGCTGAGGATTTGACCTCCTTTCCACTCAGCCAATGTCGCCTGAGTTGAAGGCTGAGATGAAAGGTTGGAAGGAATCATGTCATCCATGCCACTCAGACTGCTGACATTACACAGTGGTCCCTGTGACTTACTTGTTGGCAGCCACAGCACTGACAGCTCCCAGCAGAGCAGACTTGGTCAGTTTCCCTCCAAATGCTCCTCCAGCTCTTTTCATGTGGCAGGCAATTCTATTCCTTGGGACTTTAAGTGCTGCAGCCACATATTCCTGTAAGAGGTAAGTCCCCAAAGCCACATAAGTACAACTTAAGAATTTACTTATCTCTGTATTTCTCCTATGTACAGTAAAAAAATTCAGTAATTCAAATATTTATAGACTTGTGCAACCATCATAATTTAATTGGAGAACATTTTCAGCATCCCCAAGGAAATCTGTGTTCATTAAGCAGTCACTCCTCCTCTCCTGCTAACCTCCCAGCACTAGGCAACCACAAATCTTTTTCCATCTCTATAGATTTGTCTGTTCTAGACATTTCATAAAAATGGAATTGTACTGTGTGGGGTCTTTTTTAATTGGCTTCTATCACTTAGCATAATGTTTTCAAGGGCACCCATGTTATAGCATGTATGAGTTTTTCATTGCTTTCTATGGCTAGATAATATTCCATTGGATGGATATTCCAGATTTTTTTTATCCATCAATTGATGAATGTTGGATAGTTTCCACTTTTGGCTGCTGGGAGTAAGGCTGCTATGAACATTCATGTTCAAGCCTTTATGTGGCCATGTTTTCACTTCTCTATGGGATTGTTGGTTTATATGATCACTTCATTGTTAATATCCTGAGAAACTGCCAAAGTGTTTTCCAAAGTGACTGTGCCATTTTTCACGCCCATCAGCAGTTTCTCTATATCTTTGCCAACTCTTGTTATTATCTTTCTTATAGACTGTCTCTGTTCTAGTGGATCTGAAGTTGTATCTCATGTGGCTTTGATTTGCCTTTCTCTGTGACTGATGATGCAAAGCCTCTTAGCCTGTGCTTATTAGTCAGTTGTATTTCTTTGCAGAAATATCCACTCAAATACTCTGCTAGAAACATTTTTTTTAAAAGACAATCAATTTTTGAATTTTTCACATGGCTTTCATTGCTCTGACACTTAGTTGTGTACGTGGGTGCTGGGGTTTGAACCTGTGTACTTGCACATGCTGAGCAAGCACCGTAACCACCGAGCCACCACTCCAGCCCCTAGAACTATCTTTGATGCAGCCTTAGGTTCTGGGCCATAGCAGGCTTTGGGCACTCAGTTCCCTAGTAACCCCTGGGAGATGCCTGCTCTTGTAGAACTGACTGATGGTAACCTAGGAGGTGTTGGTGATAGGTGGCAATGGTGATCTGGGTACATGTACCTTATCTCTTGAAGCCCAGTGCCACAGAGCTCCTGCTAAAAGGGACCTAAGGGGCAATCTTTATCCTCCCTTGATTTACAGAAAAGGATATTGATGCCCAGCATCTTTCAAGGGATCACACGGCTCATCCTATCTCCTCACCCCTCCACAGTCCACTTCAAAAGTTGCACCTGTGAGGTTAAAGCCATATCCCTTCTCGGAATCAGTGACTTCAGCCTTCCATTTTGCCTTGAATAGCAGCTGGTAGCTTCTTCCTCCCCCTCAGGATCATAAGGTGTCAGCATTTCACCTCAATGATGCTCGTCACTATAATGTTTAAAGTATCCCCTTGATACTATTATAGCGACAACTCCTTATTTTAAAAACTGGGAATATCAGGATGTTTTCATTTCTCTGGACACAGCAATACCATATATCTCAACCAGTGGCACAGGACTGGAATTCACTTGCTGCCTACTGAGTCAGGCTGAGACTATCTTAGAAATGAAATTGCTTTAATGGTACACCACCAATACATGAGAACACTTATATAGAATAGCAATACCAACGATATACAAAGGAAAATTAAAGCACAGTACTAAGTTTGACTTCCCTGAGATGAAGTTTTACATGGTCAATTCTTACAAGGGAAAAATGAATCTTGTCCTTTTCTTTAGAAGGTAGCAATGTTTCCAGATGAGATCACTTTGAAAAGTATTTATTCCATTTTATTCATGATGCACCTTAACCAACATCAAGGTGCATGCAATTTAAGGCACAAGAGAGGAATCATGTCACATGGCCATTTGGAGTCACATTTCCAAAAATATCCTGTTACCTGCACACGGGTTGGGAACTGTGTTCCAAGGTATAACACCATCTCTTTATCTTCTGTTTTTGGGATAGCCAGGATAGTTTGTGTTTCCATGTAAAAATGTTCCTGTCCTTCCACGTGGACATCATCTGTAAAGCATGTACATGGGACAATGTTCAGTCACAGGTCCTAATGTGGTGATTTGTTTATAAAGACTGAGTTACTTTATCTTACAGAGAGCTTTATATCACTTGGTTAAAACACTTTATGTGATACTGTCAGTGACCAACCAGTTGAGTGACTGTGGGTAATTCACTTTGGCCCTCTGTGCAGTGAGGTGGTTTGATATGTGATGTGCTGCACTTGAGAGCACAATTAGGCTACATATCTGGGATTGGCCATTTCTTTGCTCAGAGAATTTGGCTGAGCTGTGTCCTCAACTGTGAAATGGGAGGAAATAATACATACCTCCAGTTAGGTGGTGCTGACAGTGAGAAATGGGATAAGTTACTTTTTTATTGACCTAAAGGTTTAAAATGGCAGAGTTAAGATTGTTTGTTCTCTACCCTAAAAGCAACCTGATCACACTAGTTTGAGATTTCTGGCTTGTTCAGTACATCATTATCATTTTGTAGGCTGTACTAAGAGAGGCATTTGGTCCTAGTTGGTCTAAATATTGGAAGACAGTATTTTTACTTACAAAATCCTGGTGCTATTAAAATAAGTGAATTGATTTCTCATAAGTCAAAAGATTACTTATGTGGGGTCTTCAGACATGCACAGGACCCCTGCAGAGCCAACATGCATAGTCTCTGTGCAGGGATCCAGGCCTCAGGTCGGGAGCCGGCAGGCACATGCAGGACACCTACACCCAACACAGGAGCCAACCTGCACAGCTGCCGAGTGTGGACCTGAGGACTCTGGTCCAGGACCTGCAGGCACATCTAGGACACCTGTGCCCAGGACCCCCAAACCAACCCAGACCCAACCCAGCCACCATGCAGGTAGCCACCCAGCCTCAGCCCATACCCTCCAGGTCCAGATATATAGGGCCCATACCACTGCCAAGGATCCTAGGTCCTGTCACAGTGGGCAGCAGGCCCATCCAGCCTGTCACAAGACCCCAGGACCCAGCAATGCACACTAGCTGCTGTGTTTCTACAATCCAGCAGGCTGCCCCACACCCCAAAATTCAAGATCGATGCCCTGGAGCCTAGATCCATAAGGTGCAGCAAAACGAAGTTCCAGGCAGAAGTATCTTTCTGGAAGAAGGTGGTCATCAGAGGGGTGGTGTCTGACCCAACACTTTTACCTGCAAGGAAGAAGCACCTGCAGACCTTCCTACCTTCACTACAGGGAAACTGAATTCAAAGATCAAGAAGAAGATCATAAAAAACGAGGACTCAAAATAGAAAAGGTTCACCTCAAACCCACAATTCCCCAACCAAGGAACACATGGACAGGGAGTGGGGAAAATCTAGAAAAAATTATCAATGATCTGATTACTATGAACTAAAAGAAATTTTAATGAAGGGATTACGTGAGAAAGCTCAAGAGATGAAAAACTACTAACAAAGAATTAGACATACTGAAAAAGGAAGTAACACCTAAAATCTTCAGTTAATCACATCAGAACAACAATGGAAGAATTTAATAAGACTAACTTCTATAGAAAGTAGAACCTCAGCTCTGGAAGAAAGAACTTTTGACAGTGAAGATAGGCTGAGTAAGCTTGAGTGCATGGATAACAAAGAAAAAAATCTCATAGAACATAAGCAGAATTTTCAAAATGTCTGGGATGAAATCAGAAGAAACAATCCAAGAGTAATTAGAAAGACATCCAAACACAAATGAATGGTTTAAGAACATTCTCAACAAAATAGTTAAAGAAAATTTTTCCCGTATCAGAACAGAGTTAGAAATGTTCATCCAAGGAGCGTACAGGACACCCAGTAGGCCTAATAAAATGAGTAGTTCCCCGAGGCATATCACATTCAAAATGTATAACATGGAAATCAAGGAAAGAATATTAAAAGCTGCAAGAGAAATGCCAAATAATTCAGAGACAAACCAATAAGGATCACATCTGACTTTCCAGCTCAGATTCTAGAAGCAAGATCCTGGAAGGAGATCTTTTAATGTCTGAATAACTACAACCTGCAGCCAAGAATACTATACTCAGCAAAACTCGGCTTCAAATTTGATGGGGAAATAAGAACATTTCATGATAAGATCAAACTTGCAGCAATCATGAACAGAAAAGCAGCATTACAAAGAATCTTCAAAGATAAACTCCAGATAGAACAAGCAAACATTCCTCAAAACCAACAAATAGCATGCACTTTTATTGAATTTCCTGTCAAAAGATAGCCAAGAAAGCACAGAACTCACAAATGAACCACAAACATAACTATCCTAACACTGAATGTGAATGGTCTCAATGCACCAAGAGACATATTAGTGGATTGGATCAAAAAAAAAAAAAAAAAACAAAATCCAACAATATGCTGTTTACAGGAGACCCACCTCATAGCAAATGACATCCACGGATAGAGGGTCAAAAGACAGAAAAAATTCTACCAGGTATATAGCCCAAGAAAGCAAGCTGGAATTGCAATAATTATCAGAAAAAGTAGACTTCAAATATAAATTAATCAGATAAAGATAGCCACTACATCCTAGTAAAGGGGATAATATAACAGGAAGATATAACCATAGTAAATATGTACTCTCCAAATACCAATGCTCCCAGCTATGTGGAAAAATTACTCCATGACATAAAACTACTTGTGGACCTCAAGATGATAATACTGGGAGACTTTGATACGCCTATATCACTAATAGATTGTCAAAGCAAAAAAAAAAAAAAATAGAGATCTCCAATCAAAACAAATGGATTTAATAGACATCTATTAAATATTCCGCCCCAAATTGGCAGAGTATACCTTCTCAGCAGCACATGGATCCTTCTCCAAAATAGATCATATTCTAGTTCATAAAGGAAATATCAGCAAATATAAAAAAGTAGATATCATTCCATGTATCCTATCAGACCATGATGCCATGACCCTAGCAATTAAAAGAAAAAATCAGAACATACATGCTGATTGAATAACACTATTAAATGAAGGATGGATACAAGAAATGAGAGTTAAAAATCCAGAAATTCTTGGAAGTGAAGACACAACATATTGAAACATTTGGGATAGCATGAAAGCATTCTTAAGGGGAAAGTTTATAGCACTGAGTGCCTACCTTAAAAACCAGCAGATATCACTTGTAGGGGTGAAATATAGAAAAATCAAGAGACTGGGGTGTGGGTGATTGTAAGATAAATGTCTTTTCTATCAAACTTGAAAGATGGTGATGTATAACACACTACCTCCATTTTAGATCCCCCTCCCCCTTAAAGGTAATAACTCCCTCCCCTGTGTATGCCCCTCTTTTGAGGACCCCTTCCATTACCCACCCATCCTCTTCCAGTGAACTTTGCTGACTCACTGCACCCCTCACCACACGTGGCGACCCCCACCCCCGCTCTCCCTGTCACCACCTACTTCCTCTTTGCACCTGCCTCCACCTTATCTTAGCCAATCACAGACTGTACACCTGAGCTCCTCCAATTAGAGCAAAGGGTAATATTGAATCAGGTTGGAATTAAGAACCCCTAATATTCTTGCTGGGGGAGCATTCTTTTGTTCTTCTGCTAAAGTAAACTTTCTGCCTTGCTCACCCACACCTGACCATGTGTTTGATTTCATTTATAACAGTGATGTGGTTTAAGAACAAATGCATATCATATTGCTACTTTATATGCATTTATGATAGTAGAATAACTCCTTAATAAAAAATTAAACAGGCATGATCCTGAATAAAAGCTTATGTCCCACCATAGGGAAAACAATCTAAGCACAAAGCCAGCAGAAGACAGGAAATAATCAAGATCAGAGTTGAAATCAATGAAATCGAGAACAAAACACTGATTTAAAAAAAAGAATCGACAAAACAAAGAGCTGGTTCTTAAGTAAATAAATAAATAAATAAAATTGACAGGCCCCTAGCTAGTCTTGATAAATGGAGAGAATTGAAGCAAATCAACAAAACCACCAACAAAAAGGGTGTGATCACCACTAACCCCATGTAAATCAGACTATCAGAACCTATTTTTAAAAAGTATACTCCTCTAGGAAAATCTGGAAGAGATGGACAAATTTAAAGATATACACAACATCCCCAAATTGACACAAATTGAGCCTAAACAGCCCAATAACAGGAACTGAAATCCACACAGCAATGAAAAGCCTTCCGAAGACAAAAAGACCACTATCTGATAGATTCTCCACGTTTGTGGAGGCTAGAGTGAAGCCCAGGCTTGGGTAGTCAAGATCTTGTACGAGCCCCTCCAGAGGTATGACAACACCTAATCTAGGGGAACCATAGACATTTAGGGAGTGGAGAGCGGGGGAGAGTCAGGGTAATGGGAGAGGGAAGGGAGATAGGGAGGAATCTAGGGAGACAAGAATGTAGCATACTCTTTACCCCTCACCCCCGAGAAGTCAAATAATACTTACACAATCATTTTTTCTGGAAAACTCACAATCATATATATACATATGTGTATGTATATATGTATGGATGTTTATGTTATAGTGGTGTAATATAGAAGAAACAAGAGTGGGGTGTGGGTGAACGTGGGTACCTAAGGTTTAGAATCAAATGCATATCATACTGTTACTTCATACACATTTGATTGTACAACAACTCAACTCCTTAATTTTAAAAAAAATTACTGATAAGAATTTCTTGGGACAATAGGACACAAGTCATGCAAAAAGTCCTCTCCCTACCAAAAACCAAAACAACATAAACAAAACACCCCTGACCTCACTTACAGAACTATATATACTGAGTTTAAACTGTTATTTTATTACTTTTAATATGGGGAAGGGCTGCCCACAGAAATGAAACAAAAACCCCAAAGAGGTGGTTGGACCTGAAAGCTTGTGTTCCACAACAAAGGATAATGCATTCTTTGAAAAGTGACAAGATAAATGAAAAGGTATTTGAGCTTCTAGGGGGTGGTGAAATGAGTGAAGATAAACAGGGGATATTGGGGGGGAATCTAATGGTCTCCCCTAGTGTGTTTTTTTTTTTTTTTTTTTTTTTTTTTTTTTAGAGGGAAGGAGGGAGAGAGAGGGAGAATCAGTTTTAGTTTTTCATCTGGCCTTTATTTCTCTGACACTTAGTTGTGTATGCAGTGCTGGGGTTTGAACCCAGGTCCTTACCCATGCCAGGCAAGTGGTCTAATTGCTGAGCCACTGCTCCAACCCTCTCCTAGGTTTTAATAAAAGGTCAGAGTGCAATGGAAGATGATTTATTTCAGCAAGTTCGATTTAGCACATCTGTCTCAGTGTCCTCCCTGGGCTGATAGGAGTCTCAAGTTGCCTCTGGCTCTGCCTTTCTTGGTGTGGGAAGGGAGGGGAACACATTCATAAAGGGAAATCTAGGCCCTTCTTTTGGGTAAATGCTATTTCTCAATTGCCCTCAGCTTTAAGTAGTCTTAATGCTAGGGTGGCATACTTCACCCAATTTTATTTATTTAATAATTGCATAGTGTTTATTGTATGCTAAGGATTTGTCTAATTCTTAGCACTTTATAGACAATTCATTTAGTCTTTATCACAATCCTATGAGTCATGTATTATCTACATCTTGCAGATGGAAAAGTTGATGTGGAAAGGTTAAGGTAGCTGTCCTAGGTCACACAGAGCAGGGATTCAAACCTGGGCCACGTGACTGCGGTCCATGCTGTTAGCCGCTGCATTGTATTTCTTCATGTTGGTATGCTTCTTGACTCTTAGCCATTTCTACCAAAACTCCCTTCCTGTTTCCAATTTCCGACTTTGGGCTAACATTTTGAAAACCCACCATTGCCAAACTCCCAGGAGCAAAATTCCCAAGTGGCACCTTGTCCATTTGATCCCCCTTTGGGTGAGAACAAAAATGAAAAGACAATACACTGTGGTGCTTGAAACCAAGAGCCTTGGGGCCAGCCAGGACTGATCTGGTGCCATTCCTGATTCCACAACTAACTGGACGGGAGATGTCAGTCAACCGTTTAACTTTTATTCACCTCTATT
The DNA here is from genome assembly GCA_004027875.1 of Aplodontia rufa. Classification (NCBI taxonomy): domain Eukaryota; kingdom Metazoa; phylum Chordata; class Mammalia; order Rodentia; family Aplodontiidae; genus Aplodontia; species Aplodontia rufa. Next base: position 51,925 of record PVKS010010695.1, read on the forward strand.
TCCTGATCTTTAAATGATTCTCAGTAACTTCACTAAGTTATTGAGAACAAACAAGATTGAAAAAGATAAATAAGTCATGATAAAATTATGTACACAGAAAATTCAAGATTCTCTAAGACTGTTAAAATAGGAAATGAGGGCTGAAGAGGTGGCTCAGCTTGGCATGTGCCAGGATCCAGGTTTGATACCAGGGCCACATACACAACTAAGTGGAGGAAAAACAAGATGAAAAAATTCATTCTCTTTAAAGAAATTAGCAAATGAATTTAGCAAAATTGTTAGATATCCAGTCCATAAATAAAAATTTTCATTCTAGATACAAATAGAAAATTAAATATTTTTAACATCACTAAAGCATTAAATACTGTGAATAAATGTTAAGGATGTGCAAGACTTCTTTAGTGAAAACTACAAAAATTTCTGAGAGAAAAAAGAAAACCTAAAAGGGTATGTTCTGTATTCATGAATTGGGAGACTTCTTAGTGTTTCAGTTCTGTCAAATTAATATATTTCAATGCAATCTTGGACAAAATCCCAGCAAATTCTTTATAGATGAAATTCAATTTACCTGTCCTTTTAAAATAGTTATTACTTCAGTGTCCACTGAGAAATTTTTGCCTGTCCCAAGGTCATGAATATGTTCTTATATTTTTCCTGGAAGCTTTTCCATTTAGGTCTATGATCTGTCTCTAATTTTCCTATATAGTATTAGACAGGGGTCAAAATTCCATTTGTTTCTTGTGGATACTCAGTTGACCCAGCACTGTTAAAAACTGGATTTCATTAAAATCAGGAAATTTTATTCATTAAAAACCATAAGGAAAGTGAAACATAGATGTTTGACACTCAACCAACAAATAGCTTGTATCAGAAACATACATCTAGGGGCTGAAGTGGTGGCTCAATGGTTACGGTACTTGCCTCGCATGTGCGAGTACTTGAGTTCAAGCCCCAGTACCATGTACACAACAAAGTGTCAGAGGAATGAAAGTCACATGAAAAACTAAAAATTGTTTCTCTTTCTCTCTCATTGTCCCTCTTAAAGTCTGTAAATCCATAAGTAAATCATTTATTATCAATTACTAATAGCAATATATAAATACAGTAATGTAATATAAATGTAATATAATTTTTACTTGTTCTTTTAATTTCTTAAATTCAAAAGACTAAAACAGATATTTAATCAAAGAGAATATAAAAATGGTCCACACACTTATGTAAATGGTTCAACATCATTAAAGAAATCCAATCAAAACCACAAGAGACCAGTACTCACCTGTGAGGTTAGATAAAAGTATAAGAGCTGGCAGTAACAATGGAGCTATCTTAATCGCTAAATAAGATACCAATAAAATTGGTACAACTTTTACTGCCATTTAAAAATATTTGGCATTAACTACTAAAGCTAAACATGTAAATATGCTGTTCAGCAATTCATCCTGGTTATCTTCCATTAGAAATAAGTGCTCAGCTTCTCTAAAAGAAAAGCATAATAGTATTTGTAGAAACTTTATTCATTATGGTCCTCGAGTGATGATAACTCAAATGTCCAGCAACAGAATAGATAGAAAAATTGTGGAGTATTTGTGCAATGGAATACTACTAAACAATGAAAAAGAACTATGGATCCACGTAATGATGTGGTTGACTTCCATATAAAATCTTAAAAGAAAAAGGCACAAAAAGAATTCCAGTTATGAAGTTCAAAATGGGTAAAATGAATCTATAGTGATAAAAGTTAGAATAATACTTTGGGGGGTTATTAAGACATAAGGAAGAATTGTGGGGTACTGGAAATGTTCTGTATCTTGAAGGGGATAGTATTTACATAGGTTCACATATATGTGAAAATTCATCAAGCTTTAAACTCACTGTGCATTTTAAATTATAATTCAGTAATCACACCAGACAGAAAAGTTCTGCCTTAGAGTTTCCGTTTTTCTCAAACCAGATGACTAAAGTTAGTCTTTTCCTTCAGATGCTTCTGTTTTCTGGCTCAAGACTACGGCACTTACCTTCCAAGATTTGGTCAACATATTTGAAAGCGTGGTCTAGATTTCCTTTCTCAATTTTTTTCTCAGCAGAAAGAAAAGATTTGTGTTCTAGGGCTTGCTGCAGTGGAGAAACAGACCAAAACGAAATTTTCTTTGCATGCTAATAAAATATTTGTGTCCCATCAGAATTCCATGCTCCTACTCTATCAGATCGTCACACACTGAGGCGATTGGAGCCAAAACAGGATGAAGAGTGGAATTGGATTGAAGTGGATTTCAGGTACCGGTAACTCATTGTGTTCAAGGCTCTGCAGAAGAGCTGAGCGGATACAAGGCTCTGTTGGCATGGCCCCACCTCAGCCTGCTGAGCGATTACCTGAGGCACTTTGGAAAGAAGGGGCCAACTCCAGGGTGATGGGTGGGGGGGGGGCTCATGGTAGAATAAAGATCAAGAAGGAGGGACTGGGGGTGTCAGAATGCTCAGGAATGACCTTGTATTGGCTACTTGAGTTGGATCCAGAACCATTTGGAAGTCAAAGCCTCATCATAAAATCCCAGTTTAAGGCTGAGATTAGTGAGGACAGACGGGCTGGAGAGCAGGCTTTCTAAAAAGAAACAGTGGAAGAGGAGTTTGGAAAGGTGATTGAGGATGGTGCACAAAAGACCTTGATTCTACGCTAGGGAGTCTGGACCTGTGTAAGGGGACCTGATGAACTCTGGGACTTAGGTAAGTGAATGTGATAGAGATGGGGTGAAATGGAAGACAAGAGCCTCTCCAGGTGGTTATTTAGATAATTAGATGGCGAGGATGGTGCTGGAGGATGGAGTGAAAGAGAAAATGAAAAAGCAGACCAGGGCTGGAGCGGTGGCTCAGTGGTTACAATGCTTGCCTAGCATGCGTGAGGATGTAGGTTTGAATCCCAGCACCAGATACACAACAAAGTGTCAGCAGCAAAAGCCACATGAAAAACTAAATAAAAAATCAATTCTCCCTCTCTCTCTTCCTTTCTCCCTTTAAAAAAAAAATTAGCCAAAAGATAAAATTAAAAAAAAGCAGACCTGAGGCAGATATAGGATAATTGGAAAGATTTGAACTTGGCAACTGTTGGGAAGAATGGGAGAATCACAGAGGATGTCCAAGGCTTCATCATGATCAAGCAACCGTCTGTCCCTCCATCCCGCTATCACCCAACACACATTCACTGAGCGCCAACTGCGGGCTTAACACTTTGGTAAGCACTGAATCTATAAAACAAAACATACCCTTGTCCTCATTAATAACAACGGAAATGAAAATGATGCCTGACATTTGTTGCCTACATCCCCCGGTGCTATTATAAGTATTTTACTTGCATTCTCTCATTTAAACCTCACAAAGGGTTCCCATTTTACAGATGAGGAAGCTGAGGAGTTTAACTTGCTGGAGTTTTGATTTCATTGCTATTGAGAGGCTATTAAGTGACAGTGAGATTATGAATCCAAGTATTCGTCTCCAGAATTTGTGCTTAAGCAACAAGTGGGCAAGGAGACCCAGCAGTTGTAATATAATGTCACAACATTTTTTTTTTAAAGAGAGGGACAGTGAGAGTCAATTTTATTTTTTCATGTGGCTTTTGTTGCTCTGACACTTTGTTGTGTACATGGTGCTGGGATTTGAACCTGGGTCCTCACACATACCAGGCAAACACCATAACCGCTGAGCCACCACTGCAGCCCCAAATGTCACAACTTTTAAGAGTTCCTCAGAGCTCTAGATTTTCACGTTGACAAGCTTTGTTAAGGGCATTTTTTTTTTTTTTGGCTTTGCTGATCTGTTCTCAGGCAGACTTTGAAGCTACGGGAGAAGTGGGCACAAGGTGCTTTGTTGCCAGTTTTCTGCAGAAGCACTTGTGGGAAGCAGGGCTTTAGGCAGAAAGCGCTCAGGATTCTGTCTTGAGGTGTGGATTACCGGAACCTTTCTCCAGGACTGTGGATGGCACTGAACAAAATGGAGATGGAGCCCTGCTTACACTATTTTATGACTCCCTGACCGAATTCTGCCCAAAATATACTATCTAATCATGTTAGAAGACACAAAGTGATCTGGCCACCTCTATTGTGATAATCCTTGGTTCCACGTCTTCATAAGCGATCTTCACTTTTTTAGCTGCCTCTTTGGCATGAGCATAGGTATCTGCAGCCACAGTGCAGACAATCTGACCCACGCAAATGACCTGCAGAAAAAAAAGCCACAGCTGTTAACTAAGAACATTGACTCATCAGGAAGGAATTACTACTCCCACAAGCTTGCATTGAACTTCTGGCTTTTATAGCCTAAAGGAAGACCTTATTTTCTACCTATTGGAATATAATTTAAACCAGTGACTTGACTGGGACTTAGGGGACACAAAAACTGGATGCAGAACTGAAGGATCTGACTTTCCTAATCTCTTATGTCGTTTCCACCCATACTCTTCATTCCTGCAACACACCTGAAATTTGGCTTTCTTCCAAAGTCTGTGTTCTATATTGCTTCTCTGACTTTCACAACTATTCAGAGATCTTTCGTGATGGGATTTGAGTTTTGATCAGAACTCAAAGGGATCCCTGATTTAAGAGAGAAGTAGAGAATCACAGAGGTGGAGGAGTCATTGGTTTCCAGTCTTCGTGATGTGAATGGAAATCTGTGGATGCTGTAGTTATGATAATCACATTGGTCTTTCTAGCAAAGTGTTTAAATAGTAAGCCATACACAAATCACACACCTCATTCTGTGCATAGAAAATCTCTCCCTGATGGTTATTTTCCCCTGGAACATCCTCTGCTGTGATCACATCAACCACACCTGGAAGTGCCAGGGCTTCTGCACTATCGATTGATCTAGAACAGAAACAGAAAGGTAATTATTGAAGATGCAGGGGTAAGTTCATGGTACAATATTTTCCAAGTGGAAAAAAATGGATAATGGGCATCGTAACTAAATCATGGAGCAATAGTCCACATTGAAAAATACTAGCTTTAGCAGATGTTCTAACTCTTGGCCATTGTTTTATAACTATGCTTAAAAATGACTGATTCCCATTCAGAAGAGGAAATGAAGATTCTTAGTTGACTTAAATATGTAATAAGCTCTCAATTTGAATGTGAAACTGAATGCATCTCGGTATCATGTGAGAACAGCTTTTGTTTCCTTACATAATCTTTGCATGAGCTCTGGAGCTGGTGACTACAGCAAGGAAGAGTTCTTGGTCAACGGGGGGCATGTCATCCCCATATATGGCTTCCCCTGTGGCGTGCTTGATGGCTGATTGGTGCATGAGTGGGTGTCCAACTGGGTCTTGTGAGGGTTGATGGGGGTCCACACACTGTTAATGAACAAAGCAAGTTATTTTACACCAGAAGTTCTCCCATGCCCTGAAAATTGGGTCTGATGTATCTGACTCATTCACAAGAAAACAAACTACAGGTAATTAGATATCCAAATCTGTGAATTCAGTTAATAAAGTATCTATGAGTACTATAGTAAGTGATATATTCTGGTTGTAAACCTCCGCTCACCCAAAGAAAAGACATCACTCCTGTCTTCAAGGAGTGTACAATCTCATTGAGGAATTGGAACACACACAAACACGTTAAAATAAGGTGGTCTACTTCATATGGCAATGAAAATAATTTACACAATTGATACAGTGTATGGAAATGTCTAAGTTCCTGGGAGATTCAGGGTAGTTGTCAAGAAGCAGGAAGGATTTCTAGAGGCGGTAAATGTTGAGTCAGGTTTTTAAGGATGGATAGACATTGGCTAAGAAAAGGAGGAAACTTGAGGCAACCAAACCGAAAATAATAGAGAAGAGAGATTCAGAACAGAATTCCTTGAGTAGCCTTGACTGAAAGCAAAGTGGCTAAGCCAAGCAAGCTGTGTGTGGGTGAAAAAAGCAACATCAGCCGGCTTTTGTAGACTCTTTGCTAGTAATATAGTTATCAAAAAGGGGAGACATGCCTAGCACATACATAGATTAAAACAGAAAACCCTACCCACCTACCTGGAACGTCTGGCTTCCTAGTGGTGTTTCTATGGGGAAATCATCCAAAGCACTCAGAGACGTTTCTGGGATATCAGGAAACTTCTTGGGATCCTGAAAAGATTACAAAACTAAATGTAAAATAATCTGAGCTACTACCTTAGAAAAACATGTGAAAATAGGGTTATCCGATCTACTCTTAAGATCTTAGACTGCAACTCTGCTGGGAGAAAGCCCTGACTTTCGAGTTCCCTAACTGGTGACTGTTGTTTGAAGAATGATAACTGCATCTACTTGTTTCCAGAAGTGAAGACTTCTCTTCTTGACAAGATTTTTTTTTTTAAGTTTTAGTTTAATTTTTCTTTTACTTTTGAGATAGGGCATCACTAAGTTGCTGAGGCTGGCCTCAAACTTGGGATCCACCTACTTCAGCCTCCCAGGTCACTGGGATTACAGGCATGCACCAACTGGGCAGGCTAGACAAGGTCTCCTTTTGCATGAGTGGAAATATGTGCACTTCTAAGTAGAGGCTGTGATTTCAAATCCAGGCCAATCTTCTGGGCACATATCTCAACCAACTGAGATATGAGCAGTGATTAATTTGCAAGGGTATTTACTTGTGACAGTGAAGAAAATGGAATTAAACTTAATATCTAACAATAAGGCTAAAGAAATTGACACATTCAGATACAATATTATGCAATCATGAAAAATGGTTATTTTTGGAAGTGTATTTATTGACACTGAAAAAATATACTTCAGGAAATATAGTTAAGTTAAAAAAAAAAAGAAGAGCTACAAGGGGATGGAACAGTGGTGTGGTGGTTATAGGGCTTGCCTGGCATGCACCAGTACATGGGTTCAAACCCCAGCACCCATGTACACAACTAAGTGTCAGAGCAACGAAAGCCATGTGAAAAACCCAATAAAAATTGATTGTCTCTCTTTGTCCTTTAAAAAAAAAACCTACAAAAATTTATGTACAGTATGATTCCAAATTAGTAAAAAATATAGAAAAATGTATGTTTCAAGATGTTAATGGTGGGCATAGTAGAATTATTGGATTATGGTTGATTTTTAAAATTTTGCCTCTCTAAATTTTGAAAATGATGCAATATGCAAATGTAAGAATAATATATGTATAAAATAAAAGTTATTAAATTACATATATTTTTTCTATTCTAATATGCTATATAATATACAATAGAATATATTTACGTATTAATATGTAACATTTTAATATATAATATGCAATCATATATATAAGATAT
>PVKS010010696.1:0-59215 GCA_004027875.1 Aplodontia rufa
AAAAAAAAAAAAATATCAGATGAAACTAGAAAAACCCAGCCATTGTCTTCTCTTGCTTTTAGCTATATTCTTTGCTTTTGCAACTCCAGAATTGTGGAGTTGGATATAGTGCTGCATTCTACAAATATTGGTTGAATTTGCACTGCATGTGAAACCCTGTGCTAGATTCTGGATGCTGGGGTAAATCAGACGCCCACAGTCTCATATCTGAATCGTCTGGCATACTGGTGCCACAGTGGCTGCCACATCACCTTCAAAAGGCAAATGCAAAGCCAGCATCCGAAGGAAAAGCACCAACTTGTAATCGAATATGAGGGAGGGAAGGAATGTTGTTCACTGCAGGGCCAGCAGAGAGCCCATCAAGGGAGCTTCTAGCTCTGTCTTTCTTTGGGAGTCTAAGAGACAGCTGCATATAACAGAAGCAAAGCCAAACAGGAACCATGGAACTAGCCCTAGTGTCTTTTCTTGAAGTATTAAGGAAAGGCTTTTGTGCATGTAAAGAGATTTTTTTTTTCCTCTTTTCTCTGCACATGTAATTTCCTCCCTTGATTTCTGGGCAGAAAGTCAGCATTCCAACAAGATGTGCTTTAATTGATTGCAGCTATTAAATCCCTTGGCGCACATGCATCGGTTCAGGGCAGAAGAGACACATGGAATTTTAAATTTAATCATCCTCCTTTCTGTATGTAGGAAACTTGACAAAGGCATTGGGAAAGGGAAGGGTGAGGAGGTGGTGTTGGATTCGCATACAACAATAGCCTTTAGGGACTGAGGTAAGAACTTGAAATCTCATTAATATATCTTTCGGTCCCACTAAATTTTTGGATCTGTATTCTGGCTGCCAGGTGTGGCTTCTAGGGAGTTCAGCTATCCCATATTAGGAAAGTCACTTGCTATTCACTCCTGCCTGGTGCCCATCTTTCTCATGATATGCCTTAAATACCACCATTGTATTTCAGCCCAGGCCACCCTCGCATCAGAACTGCTTACTGGTCGAGTTAGTGGTAGAGTCTGGATTTTTTTTTCTTTAGATGATGAGAATTTAAGGGCAAAGCCAGTATATTAGCATATCCTCCTCCAGCGTATTTTCATTACTGCCTGGCAAATCTTTAGGTAATAACTGTTTTAAATTAAAGAAAAATGGAATACTTCAGCATTGGACTGTTCCTAGAACCAGTGATTGTTTGAAGAACGTGGCAAATTTGCCTTGATCTACACACAAAAAGTGTGGATCTGCAGTGAAACAAGAACCCTAAAATGTTTAAGAGGAAATATCAGAACTTCAGAGCTCTAAATAACTGTACTGATAAAAACATTTATGTATGCATTTCAATTTTTTTTAAGAGACAGGGAGGGAGAGAAAGAATTGATTTTTTCATCTGGTTTTTGTTTTTCCTCTAATTAGTTGTACGTGGGGTGCTGGGGTTCGAACCTGGGTCCTTGTGCTCTTCTGCCAGGCATGTGCTCTACTGCTGAGTTACCGCTCCAGCCCTTATCTCAAAGTTTATCTTTGCAGGATGAAACCATTCTGTTTTTGACTGGCAGTTTAGTTCAATTCCTGTCGTCCCTGGTTAGGAAAGGGCCAGGGGCTTCGCTTCCTGCTGCTTCACATGCTGTGGTGCCCAGCTCTGCTTGGCAGGGGATCAGATGTCCTGCCAGCCCAGTCAGCTCTCTGCCCCTGCTCTGCCACTGTGCCCACCTGGCTGTACCCTCCTCTGATCACTTACCTCACTCTCTTCAACAGGGGGCGGAGGGACCTCCTTGATAATCTGAAAATCAAACAAACAAAGATTAGGTTAGTGGAAATCTCCAGCCATCTGCTTTCTAAAAGATCTGTTCTTAGGAGGTGCCTTGGAAGTATGACCAGAATTACCATGGGAATGGCTCCAAGCATGGCAGACTTAATCAGTGCCATCACCTATCTGGACAGAGTAGCTCAGTTAGAGCATAACCCAGGCTGTGGGTGCCATTGCTAACGTTGTAGTTTTATACAGAGAAATATGTTCCACAGGTCAGGGCTTTGCTTCTTCCCCAGGTAGCTAGCTACCTTGCAAATGTAGTCACTCATTTATTCTATCCAGTCTTTCATCATATAGCAAAGCATTCTTCCCTTCATCCAACTGTCTACACATTTAACAAACAATGGCTTCATGATGTAAGTTAAGATTGCATTGCAGAGATGAGCCAGGTATGCTCCTGGCCTCAGTGGGTACCCACGAAGCAAGGATGTGTTGGTCAGTCAGAGCAATTCCTGATAGAAGGCAGCAAAGGAGGGATGTCTCATTTTCATAGACATTTAGTTACACAAACATTTAAATAACAATTCTATGAGACAATACATTGCAACTGCCCATCATCAGAATTGAAGAGAGACAAATGAATACTTTGGGCAGGCATGTAATTCGGAACCTCTTCTAATCCATGAGGACTGGATGACCCATGGGAGGACAGGGAGGATGGCTGGATGGCATGCTTGTCCCCAATTTGTATACTTCACTCATAAGGTGAAAGCTCTAGCAGTTAATTGGATTTAGGCCATTATCTACTGTGGTCCCTCAGGGGCTCCCTACCCTCACCCACAGTTCATCATCAGAATTCTGGGTCTCCTACATGCAGTGTTTTTCTTTACAAAGCTCATCATCTATCACACTTGCTGTCTCAGCATCAGGGCTACCTACTTTGTGGATATGTGTTCAAGAACTGTTCAGAGGACCCATTCTTTAGTCTTGCAGAATGAGAGTTTGCCCCTGGATGCCTGCCACGCTGTCTAGCTATCATCAATCACCTCCTCTCCTCTCCCTACCAAGGATATATTTCCTCAGATTTGATAATCCTGAGCCTCGCTAGGGCTCTGATCTCTACTGCTGTCACTCACCCTACCTAATCTGCAGCGTCATCTCTGTGTGATGACATCAGTTACTGACTCCAGTCTGTGGATTGAGACTCCAGTCATCAGAAAGTGTGGTATTCAATTAATTGAAGAGGCAGAGATAAGAGCCTCCAGGGGCTCTGAGCTATCATTTCATCTGCCTCCACTTCCTGCTGCTGTGGGAAACCATGGTTTTGCTCACCCACTCAACCTTGGCTCAGAATTCCTTAAGGAGATCTCTGGGGAGGACTGTGAATGCCCAATGCTAATTTCCCATCATCCCAGAAGCAACAGACTATTTTAAAACAGGAAATGCCTAGAAACTGGAGGGGCAAAGAGCTGGGGACAGTGATTTGGGATGAAGAGAGGGGATGAGAGAGGGAGGAGGGTGTTTAGGGACCTGGGCAGATGCTGAAAAGGGTGCTGTGAGTGTGCATGGTGAGTTCCCGGCTATGAAGAGGATGGGGCAGAGCACACAGGCTGGTGTCTTCACAGCACGATAGCTGCTCCCTCCCTGCCTGGAAACACAGTGTAAGTGTCAAGTGTGAACCCTGGGCTGCCTTCCCCCAGCTGTCAGGATTTGAAAAAACCCTTAACCTCACTGTTAAGTGGGGCTAGAACATTAAGCTTTCAGGAGTTGAGTCATGACAAACAGTCACGTGCTAAACTCTTAGTACAGGTAGTGCTTCATAGATGAGGCAAATTATTAGCACTCTCCATTTCTTGTCTGCCTCTTGCCTTTATTCCATCTTTAGTAACCCCTGGCATGTACCAAATGGCTAGGTATGATGAGTTCCAGATGGAGGTGCCAAGAGGCCAGAGCTTCATAAAATGAGTGAAAACGAAGGCTGGTGTCCAGACAGTGGCCAGAGGGTTCAAGGGAAGCCAACAGCCATATGTGCATTAGCACATGACAATGGCCAGGAAGTGCAGCACCAAGTGACCCATCACACAACTCAACACATCTGCGGGGGTGCTGCTTGACTTAATTTATAAAGTGTTTGTTGAATATCTATATCCTACAAATGTGCCAGACTCTGAGGGGAACCCAAAAGACAAGCAAAAATACATGACTTATTAAATGTCAACCAAAAGGGGACTAGTTTTTAATTCAGATTCTACATTGGCACACTGTAAGCTGGATACCTCAACTTTTGAGAAAAAAAAATGCCACCATGTTCAGTGGGACAGGAATCAGGCACCTCCAGTCTGACCTCATTGGTTGGTATCTGGCTATTTCCAGCAAGAATGAAGGTGAGGTCTTCCCATTGCTTTGAGCACAGGCACCACCAGCCTGCCCCTCACACAAAGGGCATCAAAGAGAGCTTTAAGTGTGATCCAGACAGGCTGAACTTGAAGTCATGAGATGATTTATTTCCGGCAGTGAAGCTGGATGGGCTCTCTGTGAGTGCCAAGTTTTCATACCAAGACCAGCATGTGGACCACCAAAATGAGTTCTCTGAGCACAGGACATATCATTCTTCCCAGTGTCTCCCATGGAAAGCCAGAACCCATGTGGCCTGAGAGCTGCTTTGGCGACAACCGGCATCACTGTCAAGCCTGCATGACCTCTGCAGCTTGGCTGCCCACAGAGTGGCCTGAAAGACACAAATCTCAAAGATCTGAGCTCAGGCTTCACTGCTTAAAACCTGACAATGGCTTCCCGAGGCTCCACGGACAAAATGCAAAGTGGCCCCACCACTTGTCTACCTCTCCTCATCACTGTCTGCACTTCCTGCTCCTTCCACGTGCTGTGCAGCCACCATCTGCAGTGTCTTTTGCCTAACTGCCCCTTTCCCTGCCTGCTCAGGCAAACCCCTTTAAGTTCTCTTTCTAGTTAACACCTACTCACCCACTGATTGCCCATAAGTGCATCTCCCCCAGAACCTCTCAGGATGGTCCAAGTCTGGGCTGACACAGTGTATGTGTGTGTGTGTGTGTGTGTGTGTGTGTGTGTGTATGTGTGTGTGTGAGCATTTTAAATCATAACTGAAAGGTAAATTGCATAATTCTCTGCTTCCAACCAGCATGATCAGAAAGTCTTTGTTTCCATCTAGAATGCAAGCTAGCATCTACTACCAAGCTTGGGCTGGGCTTGACCCACTTCCCTTCTGTGCAAGTTTTGGAGAGATTCCTCTTGCTTGTGGTGGGTTTTTCAGCTCCTTCTTCATTAAGAGAGACAAAGGGAAGACAGAGAAGATTGAAGAATTCCTTAATAAAATATTCAAGAGGAAAACTCCCCAACAAGCATGTTTATAAGCCTAAGAAGGGAGAACTGAATGGCAATTCTGGGGGTGGCCAGTACCCTTTCTTCATTTAAGTTAACATGTTTGGAATATGTTGGGCAGAAAGTTACCATTTGCCTCTGTGGCAGAGCTTCCCTAGTGTCCCTTTTGCACTAATATTTGAGCTGGTAAAGTAAAGGGGATAAGAAAAATGAGATGGATGAAACTTCTGGATTCTTTTGGTGTTTCTTTGCTACCTGAGAATTTCTTGAAATTGCTCTAAGTTGGGAGATGCATCTCCTTGCCTCTCTTATTAGAGACTTTTAATTCTGATCTAATTCATCTCTGTTCAGGCAGACATGAGGTGGGACCAGAACTGACAAAGACTTGTATGGATTAAATGAACATCAGAATAGGCCAGGTGAAGTCTTATAAAGTCAAAATGTTACTTCTCATTGATTCACAACAAATTCAAGTTTTTAAGTGCACCCTGAATGAGGCTGTTGAAAATGGTAGTGATGGAAGATGTGGAGATCTAGTTAGAATGGCATGAATACAGCAGAAAGATCCCATAAGCCAGCGTCTATCTGACATTTGCAAAGTTTAATCACTATGGTTTATGAGTCAAGTTCAACTGCTGGGTCTCTGTAACATTCTCTCTTACAATTTATTTTACAAATTGTAAAGGTGAAATAAAGCACCTGGTGAGCTTATTTTGCTGTTATTTTTTTCTTTGAAAGTACTGAAGTTTTGCTCTTAATTTGAAGTTTTGATCCTTGGCTCCCTTTGCCCTTGCTAGCCCAACTGCTATGGTCTTGTGTGATGGAATGCAAATACAGTCTATCCACATTTCTACCATGAGCACTCCCTGCTGCAGCTGATAGCCACAGTGGCTCCCTGAACAATTCATTTAAAGTCAAGGGTCAGGGCAACTGTTATGTGAGGAGCAGGACAAGCAGGGTCCCCTTTTTTTGTCTATGTCACCTTGTTAGGAAGTCCCCCACCATGTCTTCACAGTTCTCCTCTTACTTGCCTCTTCCCTCTATGACAGGAGCTGGCTATGGGATAATAGGGACAAGCATCCTGGGAGACAGATGTTTATCTTACGGCATGAGTTGTAGGACTAAACAGGAATTCTAAGTTGGCCCTTTCCGTCTTAAACTGTCTTTAGCGTCTCAGTGTCCCCTTTGTACGAGCTACATGAGGGCATCTCCTGCCAACTCCTCTGCACCAAAGTCCTGGAGTCTTGTTAGCTGCAAAGGAGAACTCCCTTGACCACAGGCAGCTCTGCTTTTTAGACCCAATCCAAGAGAAACGACTCAGATAACTACTAATGAAATTAGGCACCTACTCTCTAATTTTAGTTAGTGATTCCAGACTTTTTGAGAACCAGACTTGTTTCTTACAGCATAAATTTCTGGGCTGCACTGCCACATCAGCAGATCTTGGGCCAGACACTTGAATTTCTAAGACATTCCTGGATAATGCAGACCCTGCTGGTCTGTGGCCACATTTCAGTGTGAATTAGCTTATCTCTACCAACTCTACACATGAATTAGACATGTGGGGAAGTATGGTTTACCCCAGACCAGACATTCCTACAGGTACTCTGCTGAGAATTGCTTATGGCTGAGTAGAAACACCAGCGTGGCAGCTTCATTCTAACAATGACAGTGTCCTTGCTCCATTGTTGAGAACTCTAGGCTCTCCGAAGCCTCCATTGTCCCGCTGTGGGGAAGACAAAGAACTGCAATGGAAGGGACCATCAGCTCTTCTTGCAGATAGTCCTTTATTTTCTCTAGTGAGCATCTGTGTGCAGAAATGGTATTGCCTCGATTCCTGGACCCAGTACTGAGAAAATGCTAGCCAGATGGTTCCCTGGGAATCAGGGGCATAATCTTTAACTGGCAGCACCATTGGCAATTAACCCACTGAGCTGTACTTGCATCTCTTTCTGAATTTTGAGCCTCTAGAAGACATAGGTACACTTTGACACATAGCTCAGTGCTTGTTGCTCAGTCACTATTTCTGGAATGAATGAATGAGGAGGTGTTCCTGTTAAGTGAATTGGAAAGGGAGCATTTCTGATCACTCTAAACTTCCATGCCTCTCAGGTAAGCACATAACACTTGGTGCAAGACTCACCTCTGGTCTTTCAATCCTCCTTCTAAATGCTTCTTTAGTAATTAAGCTGCTAACAGTCCCAACTGCCAGGAGCAGGTTGTAACACTTGAATGGGAATTTCATGGGAATTTCACTAGTGCCATGGGTTGGACTTCATGATTAATTATGATAATTTACTGGGCATCATCTATGTCCTGTTCTATCCCTAAGCCCCAGCCTCCAATATTCTACTTCCCAGCTTTGTGTCCTAAGCTAATTTCCAAGAAAGCTTCCTAAAATTTGAAAAATACGTGCAGTCTCTGTGATGACACAGTTACATAACATGCGAATTTGATCACATGTGGTAGGTATTACTAAACTGTGAAATTATGTTAGCTTGAAATAGGACTCCCCCCCCTCCCCAGAGGTAATGGAGATGTTAATACATATTTTAGGGGTGTGTGTGTGTGGTGGTGATGGTAGTAAAATTCACATAATATAGTGTTAACCATTATACATTGAAAAGTGTGAGATGATTGTATTTGGCACCACTGAGTAACGTCCGGTGAATATGAAAATGCTCTCCAGCTTCCTTTAATGACTTGGGGAAGAATATGCAAAACCTGTGCACATCTCATCATTTTCTCACTTCTGTTTACCCTTGTGCAATTCGAGCATAGATCGCACTCCTGTGTGTGCACCCTTGTCTTCCTAGAAGCATTGTATACAGCATCCTTGATGTGAGGGTACATCCTGTCTAGAGGAACCAGGGACTGAACGGAGGAGGAAAACCTTCAGCTCGTGGAAGAGAAGCTTGGGGAGAGGCGACAGAGTAGAGAACGCGGGGCAGCAGAACAGTACTTTCATAGCATTTGATCTTATTTGGAACCTCATAAACAGGTTTTTTTTTTTTTAAATGAAAAGAAGAACCTGGCAAAACAACAAAAGCTGATTTTCTATTTTTAGTCAGTGCATTAGGAATAACAAGACAATGAGTCACAGCCATTCACCTCTGGTGTTGTGACACTTGGTACTAAGAATGTCCTTCCTTCCGACTCTTAACTCTAAGCAACAATGCAGCGTCATATTCGTATCCACAAGGAGATTTTGTGTTTTTTTTTTTTAATTAAGGTAAAGGGCTATGTTTATTGTACCATTTTATTAAGAATATATATATATATAAAATAGTGGGATGTTTTACTGAGTTTATTATTCTTTTTAGTGTATTGTTTTTGTAAGACTTTTACAGTTTTGAATATTTTGCTCTGAACCTTAATTCTGCTATTTTCATGGGCCAAAATTCTGTGATGCAGTGATATTTTCAGGAGCATGCTTCATGTTGTAGGAGATTTAGAGAACTTTCAATGTATCTGCTATTTAACAACTACTGTTAACTTTGGAAAGAGCCAAGGAAATACCACTGACAGGGCCTGACTTCTTTATTGGATATCTGTACTTTTGTGCTTTCCATATGTATAGTATAAACCCAAAGAGTCTCAGTAAAAATTTTCCTTGGATTTTGGATAAATTTGGATTGTGAAGTCATGTGTAGTTTTCATTTATCTCTGGAATCCAACGAGATCTGGGTTGAAGGACCAACCTGCTAGAAAGTTTGAGATTCATCTTGCAGATCCCAAAGTTCTTCCAATCTGGAACTTCTCTGCTTGGGATTCACAGAACCCCAAGTAGTATATACATTTGAACCCTAAGCCTCTGAGAGGTTATGGTCACAGATTATTAGGGACACATGCATCAAACCTTGCTTTTCACTCAGGATCCAACTTTAGGCAGAAGATTCAATTTCAACTCCTAAGCTTTTATGAATCCAGGAAAGGCTATTAAACCTAATCCATAGGCCACTGTGATCAAATACTCTCGCCCTGGACAGCCACTGCTTAGGGTCAACTGATCACCTGATTTCCAGATCCTTCTTCACTTTGACCCTAGAGATCTGTCCTATTTTCTGGCTCTGCATTTAAAACAACTTTTACCTGATTTATATATTTTAAGGAGAGAGGGAGAGAGAAAGAAAAGGAGAATCAATTTTTATTTAGTTTTTCATCTGGTCTTTGTTTTTCCAACACTTAGTTGTGTATGTGGTAGGTAGGGTTTGAACCTGGGTCCTCATGCATGCCAGGCAAGCGCTGAGCCACCGCTCCAAGCCCCTGCTCTTATTTTTCTGTGTAGTTAAGAGTAACTGATTTTTCACAAATGCCTATTTCCTGCATTCTCGGAGGGGTTAGTTCAAATAAATGATGTATTTGGATGGCAAAAAAAATTTTTTTTTTATTCTAGAAAAAAACCAAAGCAAACATTGCTTATCCTAGGACATCTGGGTTGATCTCTCACAGCCAACTCAACCACTGCCTCCCTTGCCACGTAGGTTCTATGCGAGGAGAAGCCAACGGGACAGAGCTGTCTGTAGAAGGAATGCCAGTTCAGATGTGGAAAGCCTTCTGCCAGGAGCTTTAATACCTCAGATAGAAGGGGTGCTTGCTTAGCACATTCTAGCCTCCCATTCGGATCCCCAAGGCTTATAGGTAAAAATTCTTCTAATAAAAGTCAAGAAACAAAGGAAAAATGGGCAATGTGATGTGGAAAACGTTCAGGAAGGCTGAGAGGCTAGCTGATGGGAGCTCATGGGATCTGTCCACTACACAAACTCATGGCCAATGGGAGCTGGTGGTCAGGGGTCCATGCTGGCCCTGTTCTGCCAGAATCTAGTGCTGATTCATTGTAAGAGTTCAGTGAAGGCTGGTGCCAAGGGTGTTGATCTGGAATGAAGTACAAGAAGTTTTCAAAGAAATGAGCTCAACCTTTTTTATTTTCCATTTGGAATTCAAATTTCAAATACTTTTTGGCCTCTTATCTCCATGCAGCTGGGGTTATTTAAAAGGTCACATTCATCAATATTTAAGTGAGAATCATGGTGGGAATTTTAACAGGAGCTGGTAGGTGGCTTACATAGTATCTGAGAAGAATGGCTGTGCATGTTCTCTGTTAGATGACATTCGGTGTCACTGAAAAACTCAGTTAGTGAAACAGAAATAAATCCAGGTATTTAGAATCCCTGAGGCTTGGCAGAGGGGCCTTTAGCCTCTCCTTGGGTTTTGGGCAAGCTGATCCCAGCCACGTGCAATGCCAGTGAGTTCTGAGCAGGGAACACAGGGAACATGGGTGTGTTGATGATGTTCACAGTATTTTCAAGTCTGCTAGCACTGGTGCAGCCACTGAGGAGGGCAGGAAAGAGGCCCTCCTTCTGAAGTTCCTTAGAATCCAGGAACTTTAGCTGCTTCAATATTCTCTAGGATTCTGTTTCCCATATATATGTGGTAGACTACCGGTGTCCTTCCAGATGTCAATGTTTGGGAGGGTTGGGTAGGGATAGGCCAAGGAAGAAGAGTTCCAGAGTCAGAATAAATTTGGAGATTCACAGTGCAAATTATCCTGTTAAAGGCTCTGAGAAGTTCTGTAACACAGATAATTTAGTCTAATGATATCTTTCAAACTTACTGTTTAACTACCTCTTGTTCTGAAGTGGGCCTATTCACATTTTGTAAGGTATTACTGTCCTGTGGACATAGTTTGGAAATGGTGTCCCTGATTATTTGCATCATATCACCCTCACATATATCAATATGTAAGCAGATTTGAGAATCATGGACCAGAGAGTCTAGAAAGGAGAAAATGGATTTACTTCTATGGTAAAAAAGCAAGGAAACAACTGCAGAGATGATGTTTCCAGTTTTCTAATTTTTCACATGGGGAAACTACTGTTAAAGGATTTTCTTTATTTCTCTAGCTAAAAGAAGAAGATGTGGTATTTGGAAGCTCTCATCTTGGATGATAGCTTGCCTCTTTCCAGTGCGCCTTCAGGCACGGAGACAGGAGTGTGTGGATCACAAGGCACAGTGAGGCTGCTCAGCAGGGATAGGGGAAGCCATCCGGGGAAGGTGGATATGAGAAAGGCCTGGGCATGTGGGTGTGTGGTGCAGAGCTGCAGAGGGGAGGGCAGGTGCAGACATGGCAGAGTTGAGAGCAGTGAAAGATAATCATTCAAGCCAAAGAGTGAAGTGCCCCGACGGGAACGGGTGGAGGCTCAAAGGGATCAAGACAGCACTATCAGGTTAGGCCCAAGATGCCTGGATGAAGAATTGCTTGTATGAATCATGTTTTAATTAAACAAACTGCCAGTAAATCCTCTGGTGATGTTAGGCTTGGTTGCCTGGCCCTATAAATTAAATGTTAGGCTTCAAGGTGTAGACAACATTATTTGAAGATTTTAATTTTACTTCAATATAAGTCAAATCAAGTGCTAAATTAATTTTTGCCCCTTGCGATTTGTCACTGGAGATGTCTGATAGGTTTATTTTTTGAACTATCCTTGAAATTCAATGAGATGGATTAAACGTAATCCCTTATATAATTCTTTTAAAACTGTTCATAAGATACCTACAAGACCATTAAAAATGAAAGGGAACAGAATTTTGTTTATATAGGGAGAAATTCTGAATGCTTATGCTTCAGTATCTCCTAAGAAACCAAATAAAAATATTTGCTGTATTTGAACAGAAATACGTTGCCTTGTTTTGACTTGAACAGTGTGGAGGTATAATTAGTTGGATTGCAGAAGAATTGGAACTTCATAACAGGATTCTTTTGGTCTTTTAAACTGTGGTAAATACCACAAAACATAAAATTTACCATCTTACTATTTTAAGTGCGCAGTTCAGTCACATTATGTATATTCAAACTGTTGTGCAACTGATTTCCAGAGCTTTTCATCTTGTAAAATATAGTAAGATCTTTCCACTTAGATTTCTGATATACCATTACCCTCCTAATAAACTGGATATATTTCTAATATTTAAAGAGATGGATATGTTTTTTGTTATGTAATATTTGATCCATATAAATACTGCCTCTAACATATATATTAACTATAAAATCCAACACAAACACTCAAGAAACTGCCATCTAACACAGTTCCATCAGATTATGTGTGGGTTCTTTCTGAATCTAACCTTTTCCCCAAGATGACAGCTTTTTAGTGTAGTTTGGAAAACATAAATTATGTACTAAGCCCTGTACTCCATTTTGTAACTATTTTCTGTGATTAATTTCCCTTTTTCCTGGAGGAGTTCACAGTATAGTGACAGGAATATGCATGGAAAATAAACACTGTGCTGGAATGAATGCATGCTTAAAGACAGGTGTGAGAAGAGTGCTTGGAAAACCAACTGAGGCAGCAGCTGATTTCCCCTGGGCTTGGGGGAGGTGTGCAGGAGGCTCCCGAGATGAGGTGAGTAATCACTGAGATGGACTTTGAAGAAAGAGGAATTGTTGGCAGAGTAGAGAAAGATGGAGATATTTCAGCAAGAGGAAGCAAGATAAGCCAAGAGATCATGGGAAAGAAGCACATGGTATGTTAAGTCATCTCCAATGAGTAGGGTGTGCCAGGAGATGACCCTTCATTCACTGAACTTCTCAATGAAGTCTAAGATTTCCTCAGTGAGAGTTTTGAGCCAGGCCCTATGTTGTGCCGTGAGGATCTACAGCCTTAGCTTCCAGCAGCTTCAGTTTGACAAGTGAAGACAGATGAGCAGACAGTTCTAACAGCATTGCCAACACCATGGGGAGCAGGCACAGACAGGAGGGGAAAGGCAGAGGGGAGGCTGGAGAAGTAGTGCTAGTGAGGAAGAGCTGACTCAGGCCATATCAAGGAGTTGGAACTTTATTTCAAAGCCACTGAACAGTCAAGAGGATTTGGGCAGGGGAGTGAGTGGGACCAATGATCTGATTTTCCTTCTCAAGAAAAATCTCTCTAGTGAAGATGAGAAAGACTGAAAGAGTTAGAAAGACATAGCTCAGACGGGAGAATCCTAGACTAAGGCAATGGCATTCACTCATTCATTCCTCAGCTATTTTATTAAGCAACTGCTCAGTGCCAGATGCCATGCACGTGCTGGAATAGAGGGTGTGGATGGAAGTGAGGGGCAAGCTGAGGTGTAGAGAGAATAGGATGCACTGAAGATGCTTTGAAGTGAGATCAGACAGGGGAGGACAGAAGGCAAGAGTGATCACTGCACTACATAGCTTGAAGGTCAGTGTCACATTCATTGTTGAAGAATAAGGTTTCAGGGATACAATGTTGGGTTTAATTTGGGATACGTCGAGGTGAGATGTCTGCATTTGAGATGTCCATGGAGCCCCTATAATGTGGCCTGGTCCTCTGGAGCCAAGTGATGGGCATAAGAAATTGAAGTCACGGGAGTTGAAGACATTGCTCAGGGACAAAGATGACACTGGAGAATGAGAGGCAAGCAGAGGCAGAAGAGTCAGAAGAGAATGGTACCAGTTGGGAGGGATTCTTATCTGTCAAGATGAGCTAGGGGTTTGCACAAGGCCTGATAAATATGCGCTGGCCCATCAGCACACTGGGGCAATTCTTTCCCAAGGTGATCAGCATCTTGGGAGCAGGAGAGAATACACACAGCTGTGTGTCTGGGAGTAGGGATGGGCAGGTTAAGTGGGGGTGGGAGGGTGTTGCTGAGAGTGTCTCCAGGGATCTGTAGGTGAAGAGACCAGGAGGCATTCATTCAATCCTCCAGATTTTTTTTTTTTAAAGAGAGAGGGAGGGAGAGATGAAGAGAGAGAGAAAGAATCAATTTTCATTTATTTTTTCATCTGGCCTTTGTTTCTCCAACACTTAGCTGTGTATATGGTGCTAGGGTTTGAACCAGGGTTCTTGCGCATGCCAGGCAAGTGCTCCAACTGCTTAGGCACCGCTCCAGCCCTGATCCTTCAGATTTTGGATGTGGAGGATCCAGGCCCCAGTGCTAATCAGAATTGATCTGTATCTTGCTACCTGCTGAAACTGAGGCGGGCTGTGACGGTTTTTGCCTGTGTGCACCAAGCTTTCAGCCAGGCTGGGCTGCAGGTTCACATCAGGGCACTTGCTCTTAGTTGGGGTGAAGGTGAACTCTCAGTGCTGCCTGCACATTCTAGAACAGTCTAGTGCCCCAGTGTCACTGACTCATTGTTGACTTTTCTTCCTATAAATATTCAAGTTATTTATAACATTTACCATTGTGATTCAGTTCAAATTTGTCCCCATGATCCTCTCCTTATTCAGATTTCCACCTTTTCCTCTTTGAAAATTCCAGTAGAGAGATTTCAATAACATCAATCCTAATTTAGGAGCGGGTCTGGCATGCCCTGAAGAGCTGTGACAATGGCCCCCGAGGAACTGAGGCATGGTTTTATTTTTGGTAGAACATTGACATTTGAATTTTCATCTTGAAAGCTCAATTAAGCCCAGAGAATGCCTAGTCCAGTGTCTCTCTCCCTTTCAGTGTGGGAATTTTTGTGCCTGTGACTAAATATCGGACTCTTAGAAGCTAAAGGTATCCCTGGGGGCACAGATAGCCAACGTGGGAAACACTGAAGGTTTCGATCCAGGTCCCTTCCCTCTCTTTCTCCATCAGTTGTTTCTGACAGATTATATTCTGCTGTGCTGATAACAGGTTAACTCAGATCCCATTCAGCTGGAAATTAGATGCCCAGATGAGTGTGGGGTCCATTAAGAGAGGCAAGGTGTGATGGGGAGTCATCACCAGCCACTGTCCTCCAGCAGACTTTTTCCAGGGGGGACAAGGGGCATGCCACAGCAAGAGGCGGGCCTGACACTGATCACTAACGCCTAGTCTGGTCATGCTGGCCAATGCAAGAAAAATGTTCTTTATGGTTAGTAACTAGGTACTCAAGTGCCTGCCCTGCCACTCACCACCCTCCAGGAGTTTCTCTGCATCCTGTGGGGAGGTCCATGCTTGACCTCCTTCCCGCATACTCCCGTCCACACAGCACATGACTCTGCCCCCCTCAGAATATCATCACAAGTGATCAACAAGTAGTTTTTGGGGGTACATCAAGCATCGGAGCCTAGGCCAGCTTTCAGAAATAGGGGGTGGGTTTTATAGAGATCATAAACAGGAAAATTAATCTCCAGGATCTTCCCTCATAATGAAATCCTTAGGGACTTACAAAATCAGACCATATTAAGACATTGAGGCTGCTTTCCAAAGCAACAGGGACCTAACCAGATAAATCCATTGAAAAATATTTTGAATATTGCAAAACAATCTGTCCTTAGGTAACACTGCTTCCAATAATGAAAGATTTATTTTGCGAAATATTTCCCACCAACATAAGTTGAATGCCATACAGCATAAATAGATTCCTATTAGTCAAATATTTTTTTTTTAAGAGAGAGGGACAGTGAGAGAGACAGAGAAAGAGAGAAACAACTTTATTTAGTTTTTCACATGGCCTTAGTTGCTCCAATACTCAGTTGTGTACGTGGTGCTGGGGTTTGAACCAGGGTCCTCATGCTTGCCAGGCAAGCGCTGAAACCACTGAGCCACCGCTCCAGCCCCAAAATATTTTTAATAATAATAATACAGTCTTTACTTTGTGCTAGGTGTTTCCTAAGCACTATACATATAAACTGTTTTAATCTGTACTGTCTACCTATGAAGTTAGTCTTTTATTGTCCTCATTATACCAAAGAGGAAACTCAAACGCAGGAGGAGTTAAGTAACTTGCCCAAGAAAACAGCTAGAAGCTGGTGGAACATTGCTTACTGTTACTCTACTGTTACTCTATTGTTCTTAGCTGTACCCATCCAGAGGTGACTATTTGTAAAAATCAGAGGACCTCAGTGAGCAGTACTCCAACAGACACCCGGGTGTTCCCTGATTGCCGCTACCACCCTGTCCACCTGCTTCTTTAAGAGCCTCCTGCAAAGTTGTTTTCTCCCTCTTCAGAATGAGGGATTTGAAAATGTGCTTGTTTTTGAACCATCACAGAAAGGATTCTGGCTGACTCATGGGGATTATTTATCCTCCAAATAAAATGGTTGTACGGCTTTCAGTATTTAAAACTACATTTAACTCTCAGAGGTGCCGTGGTGAAAATCTGGTTAACATCTTGGTAGAATCAGCCCAGTCGAGATGGTACTAGTTGACTGCAGACTTGTGTTTGTCCTGGGTCTATTCCTGCACACATGGGTTCTGTCTGCCTTGTCATCCCCTTCCAGATGTCCCTGCCACATGGTCACCATCCTGCATGGCTGGGCTGCTCATCTCATTTATTTGCCACTTCAAATGTCATTTGACGCCATCTGCCCCTCCTTTTCAAGCCCAGCGCTCTATGTGTCTGGGGTCTGAGTTCAGGTAAATTCTGCACACCGACGTGAGTGCTTTGCCTGTGTGCTACCTGCCCGAGTATCTGACACAAAACAAGATAAACCCCTGTTGTGGAAAGGCTCACCGTCTTTCCCCTGCTGGGGCCTCCCTACTCAAATACAGGGAACAGAAGATGCCAGGGAAGCCAAGCAGCAGGGGTTGCTTCAAACTCACTCTACAGTGCAGTCTGATTCACATGAAGACAGGGCGAAGGCAGGAACTAGATGTGTCAGAGCTAAGGCTTTATTCTTTGTTTGAATATTCCTTATTTGTTTTTCCTTTTTTCCTGGTCAAGGGATTAGGTAATAGAAACTGATGACTAGACATATATATCCTTTGGGCATTGAAGTTTATCAATAGGGCAGGAAATTCCAGGTCCCAAGCTATTTAGGGAGACTGGCTGCAGCTATGTGGTGACTCCAAATGACAGTGATGGTGATGAGGAAGGTTCTTATTGGTCTTTTAGCCAAGTGCTTAGACCAGTGGTATTGAGATAGGAGGTGTGTCCTATAAATGTTAGCTCAAATTAATTAAATAAAGATGGAAGCCTCTCCTTAATGTAAAAAATGAAGATGCCCCAAGGTACTCTCTCAGATAGAATAGATGCTAAGACCAGGGTGGCCTTAGAAGAGCATCAGTTGAGGCAACTCAACAAGTTCACTTGTGTGTGTGTGTGTGTGTGTGTGGTGTGTATGTGTGTGTGCACCATACATTCACATGCATACACTGTATATTTATTATGTGTTGAGTAACACTCATTGTTTGTGATATCTTGTGTGTGCTGTGGATTTTTCCCAATTACCAGACCCACAGTGGACTCTTCAGCTGCCCCACCTAAGATGTCATTTGACATTTTAGGTTATATCCCAACCCATGCTGACTACATGACTTGTGGTTCCACTGATCAATGACAGTGTATGTTAATTTTGTACAAATCACATAAAAAGTGTAAGGTTTGTCCTCCATTGTTACAGTTCATGATCCTTTTCTCACTACTTGTGGACCTGGAAACTTCATGTCACCTCTGCCTTGCATGGCTCAAGTTTGGGGCACTTACCACAGTGCAGCAAAGGGGCCAGAACCACCAAAGCAATGCCAGGGCCAGGAGCAGGAACAGAATCAGCAGGGCGATGGCCAGGATGGAGCCGTCTGACTGTGGGGCCAAGAGAAAGGCGGTCAGCAGAGGATAGACCATGAGTGGTCTTCTCTCCCCAAATTCCCACCACCAAGGCAGAGTCAAGTCCTAGAGAAAAGCACCATTTGCCAAGTACAAGGGTAAAACTCTGCCCAGAATGTTAGGTGCATGGCTTCATAACATGCTCCATTAGCCAAGTTTCATGTTAAATGGATCTGTGTTTTCAGGAAGGCCCTGCTCTGCTTGTTAAGTAAGAATCTGAGGGGCTGGAGCAATGGCTCAGCAGTTACGGTACTTGCCTGGCATGTGTGAGGACATGAGTTCAAATCCTAGCACTATGAACATGATGAAGTCTTGGAGCAAAAAAAGCCACATAAAAAATGAAATAAAATTGATTCTCTCTCACTGTCCCTCTCTCTTAAAAAAAAAAAAAGAATTTGAAGGATCAACTCTAAAGGCACTGAGATGGTCTACTGCTGCCCTCTGCCCCTGGAGCATTATGCCCTGTCCAGTGACAGCCCCCTGCTTAATGAGACTGATGCTCTGGTCACTATCTGGGCTGATTCAGGAAAGTCCTTCTCAGGGTTCTGCCTGCTCCTCTGATCCTATTCACAGAGATCTTGGAGCAGACCCCTAAGGCTGTGGATGGAAAACCTAGAGCCCCATGGGGAGATGTCATGGGGTGGTGAGGGGAGGGCAACTGCAGCTAAGCCTGGGAGGTGTGGGTGGGGCCCCTGAGTCATATCTAGTGGCTGTCAGGGCAAGGGAGGGAGGGAGACATGCAAGAACAATTTCAGCCACTTCCAAGCGTGCCCAGGCTAGTGCTGAAAATAGACACTGTTGCTGGGGCCTGAGATGGTGGTTAACTTCTTGCAAACAGAAGTTCCTCTAGGCATCAGCATTGTGAGGTTGCTGATTCAAGGAAGCCACTGGAAATCACAGGCTTGAGTCTCCTCCACCCTCTGTCCCTACGAGCTACTGGGGCACAAATGGGCACAGCCTTCTGGGGGATCTAGGAGGCATGTCATTATGGTGATCAAAAGTGTCCTGAATAAAACTGACTTTTAGCCCAAGAAAATAGGGATGTTTGCACTGATAATAATACTAATAAAAAAGGAAAAGAACACAAATGTTTTAACAATTTGGGAAAGCTAAATAATGCATTATAGAATTACCATGAAATCAGATACTGTGTCGCCACTATTTTGTCAAATAATATTTATCTGATATGGGAAAATATTCCTGGAATGAGGGGATTTCTGTATATATAGGTCAAGAGTGAGGACAGAAAGACTGTCTTTATATTTACTGAGTCGTTTACCGATACTTTACTGACATTTACTCATATATTAGTAGCAGTTTCATTGGTAGTAAGTTTATGATAATTTACTTTTTATTTATTTTATTTTTTTGATAATTTACTTTTTAAAAACCTGTTCTTTCTTCCTCTTTTAGCATCTCATCATAAGGAAACAAACTACCAAGGTTGCTCTTGAAAGATCTGCACATGGGGCTCCTCATTCTGGGTTCAGAGCTCACGGAGTCCAGGGATTCTTGTCCAGGTCGGCAGACCTACTGGGTGCACAGATGGGCTCATGAGGACAGAAGCTTGTGACCTTCCTGAAATGATACTGATGATCTTCAGTGTCTCCAAGGGAGACTGTTCACAGCATCAGCAGATTCTCAAATCTGTCCCCCTGCCCCATTTACAGAGGAGGGAGGTTGGGTGGCCTGTCTTGGGTAACAGAGCAGGTTAATGGCAGACCTGGGACCTGACTCACTCCCACTTTGTGTGCTCAGCAGGGGCTTCTGGAAGAGGTTTAAAGGCAGCTCTTACTCCCTGGAACTCTCTGGAATGTCTTTGACTAAAAAGCCAGGGAGTTAAACACCCCCAAGTCCTGACCAAGGAGCCAAGGCTTGGGAAGGCCAGATTGCTCCCAAGGGAGCCACGGACTTGGAAGCCCAGGTGCAGGGTTGAACAGCCTTCGAATGGGTGGGGAGAGGACTCTCCGGCCCTGTAACATCTATACATGAGCTCTTGGTGGTGACAGTAAGAAATCACAGCCCTCCCATCTCAGTCTTCACCTTCCATTTAATGGAGGTTATAAACCTCATTTGTCTTGCGGCACCAATGTAAGGACAAAGCAAGTTACAAGACAGAAAAGGAAACATCTGGGCAATCTGAAGTAAGCTGTCTTATCAAGCATTGAGCCGTAGTTTTCTCTCCTTCCACTTCCCCAGGACTATGAATACTGCGAGCATCTCAGATCATAAATCTGTTTGCACTTGGAATATAAACGTGGACATAAAAATGTCAATATGTCCATCAGCCAGATGCGGAAGGACTTGAGTAAGCAATGCATGTTCGCTGAGTCTCCATTTTCCTTACTCACAAAACTTGGTTACCAAGCTTATAAAACGGTAGCCTTTCAGTACAGACTTTGCATGACATTTATTCATGTCATACACGATTTCCCTCTCCTATTATTTATTTCATTTCAGAGAGAGATTGAAGCAGAAGGGCTGCTAAACCATGCAGGCACGTTTTTGTGTCCAGTGGCAGGGAGGGGAGGGGGATTTCTTGGAGGACTTGGACAAAGTGAGGTTGGCTGGGTTTTCTTCAGCATGTTTGGTATGCCCCTCAGGAGCCACAGTTCCACCTGGCTGTAGAGGAGGAGGAAGTGTGTGGCTGAGGGAGGTGCCAGCCCAGGGATAAAGTTCCCCCTGCCTCCCTGTCTGGTTTCCAAGATCTCCCAAAATATATCCAGTTCAGAAGGGTCATCAAACAAGGAACAAGAACTCTAGTTTCAGCAAACTCAGGCCTGAAGCTAATGTTTTACATGGAGCGTGTAGATACAACCTTGGAGTCTCATTCATTTATTCATTCAGCAAATGTTTATTGTGCTCACTGAGCAGACCCCAGGGATACAGGATGGATCAGACATCTCCAAGGTACATGACTGTGGTCCACAACGCAAGTGGACATGTGTTATTCAACAGCTGTATACCCAACTCCTTTCATATGCCAAGCAATGAACAAAATAGCTCTTTATTTTATTTTTTGACAGTACTGGGGACTGAATCCAAGGATGTCTACCAATAAGCTCTACATATCTAATTTTTTTTTTTGAGTCAGAGTCTCACTAAGATGCCCAGGATGGCCTCAAACTTGCCATCCTCCTTCCTCAGCCTCCCAAGTTGCTGGGATTACAGGCGAGTGTTACCAGGCTGGGTTATAATAGCTCTTTCTTGAAGACCTTACATTCTGGTGAGACAGCCATAATGACAGTAATAACTGTCAATACAGTTAATATTTATTGAGCACTTACTCTGTACAGGTATTATTCTTTCTGTGTACTAATATGCTTTCTATATGCCAATTCATTTAATTTCAAATTCAATAATTTTATTTTTCTTATCTTAGAGATAAAAATATTGAGGCAAGGAGAGGTGGATAAATGTGTCCAGAAATTAAATGTAGGCAACTTGGCTCTGAGGTTTAATCAGCAGGCTGTTGCTGTTAGCAAGTAGCCAACTACTGAAGAACAAAGAGCCTGGGAACTAGCACTTCTGAGAGCAGGTAACACTCAGAGGAGCTACTGCCCTGCACGCACGAGATTTTGGCATTCCTGCACAGAAAGGCAAGCATGCTATGGGGTCATGCAGGTATGGGATGAGGGTTCAGCAGAGAGGGTCCATATGGTGGGAGCACAGTGTGCACGGAGCCTGCGGGTGGAAACCCCGCCCAGACAAGCCCTGCAAGCCAAGCTGAGTGTGGCTTCTATTCCTGTGCCAAGGGGAACCCGCGGTGGGCTGGCTTTAAACTGGGGACACTGTGGCACTAACCAGATTTGATTCTCGGACAATAAATGCTGTCCATACTGAAGAGGACAGAACCCAAGGAGGGAAAGATTAGGGGTCCAGGTACAGTCAGGAGGCTGTTGCTAATCCTTCCAAGTCCTTTGCAATGACATTTTAGGGTGTCACTCCCTAAGCACTAGCCTTTTCATGAAAGCACTCAGTACTGACTTCAGTAACAAGAGCTAGCCATTACTGCGCTCCGTACCTGGAGAAGTTTCTGGATCTGAGCAGAGTGGTGGCTGGCTTTTCTCCAGCCGTGCCCGGTCTGCACCTGTGCTTTTTATGCATCCGGTCATTCACTGAATTAATGAATTAAGTAAATGAGCTTCGTTAAAAAAGCCCCACAGGAACCGTTATTCCCTTTTGCAGGTAAGGAAAATGGAGACTCTTAGAAGGTATGTAACTTACCCAAGTCCTTCCACATATCACTCAGGGATGTACAGACATTTGAATGCCTATGATTTTAACATTGCAAACTGGGATTTGAATCCTTATCATCTAATTTTAGACCCTTACTCCCCTCCCATTTAATCACTACATTATAATGTCAGATTTATTGAAGGTCAGTAAGAATTATCTGTACTTGAAAGACTAAACAGCGGCGTCACAGATTGAGGCTGGGTTTGTAACGTCTCCACCTGCTCTGGTGGAAGGAAAGGTCAGGGCCCAGGAAGGTCAGGGAAAGCAAGGGTGATGTGTATTCATTTACAGCAAAGTCTCAGGGGGATGTAGGCCTCTGTAATCTTCCCTTTTGAATCAATAGTCCTGTGAGAGGAGGGACTGACAATTATTGTAAGGATGTTCTGTTATCTGTTGACTCTCTCTGTAGTATAGAAATACACTTTACACCGTTTAATTTGCATCATTCACCAAATTAGTTCAGTTGTCCTAAACCAGTCCTTTTGCATCTTTACCTAGTCCCAACACTGAAGACCTTGCCACCTCCAACTTCTTCCCCACATACTAAGTAGTAGGTTCTGCCTGCGGGTTGGCAGACATGTGGAATGTTCCAGAGCCCACGTAGAGCTGACTGGCACCCACATAACTGGGTTCTGCTCTGGGGTAGACTGCCTCACTCCTTGGGTGCTGGCCTCTGACTAGCCATCTTGTACCCCTAGCTGAGTGTTGGTAAACTCTGCATTAGCTGCCACCTGCTCCTGAAAGCTTCTACCTGGATCAGAGCCTCGGAGGGTCATGGGATGACTTTATTCACAGCCTAACTCAGGACCAATGTATGGGCTCAGCCTCTGCTCTCCTCCTTCACCAGGTGTCCACAACAGGAGGGATCCCAGGCCCACAAAGATGGCCTCCACTCACAAGTAAATGACATTTCAGCCCATACCCTAATAAGTTACTATCTTCATGTCTTCAAAGGCTGGCTGATAACAGTGATTGTTTTGTACTAATTGCTTGCAGAAAAAAATGTTTTGTTGCGTTGTTTATTGTTCTAGCATGATTCCTTCCCCATGTACACCATGTCCAGTCACCTGCAAACTGCCATCATCATGGACCTCTGGATTGTCCTGATGCATGAGATGCTTAGAGTCCATTAAGTCCCAGATGTTCATAGGAATATAACCCTCCATGCAGCTGCCTCCCAACTTCTACTGAGGCCCCCTAGACAGACCCTCTGGAGAATTTCCCTGACTGCCACAGCCCATGGCCACCATCAGCACAAAGAAGCCAGAATGATAATTGCCCTTTTCCCTCAACGGCAGTCAAGGACCTCTTCAGAGGAGGAATTAAGACAGGAGATAGATTATCTGTGGGCAAACAGAAAGGGGACATTGGAGAATGGGATCCTATCCCTGCAGACTAAAACTCTAGGCTAAAACCTTTTTGTTTTTGGCTGCCTGAATGGAAGGCCCCACTTCCATTTCGTAGACAACCAACTCCTATTTTTGGCAGGAGCATCCCAACCAAATCCAACGCCTCCATTCATTTTAGCACCCACCTTAGCCCCCCATACTCCTTTATCTTCTTATGCCAACCAGATGCCTTTCCTTCCCCTCTAACATCCTGTCAGCTCTCCTCCCTGAGGTGTCAGGCACAGTGTGGGATATCTCCAAGCCCACTGTGACCACCCACCACACTCTTGTTAAAATTTCCCTCCAAGGTCCTGCCTCCAGCTAAAGCAAGGTATTTCCTATCACCTCTCTGGCTGCTTCAATTATAACCAGTGTATCTTCCTAAGGAGAATTAATACTTATGTCTGTTTACCCACTAACTGGATAAGAACTTGATGTCCTCGACCCAATTCATTATATCCCTGGAGTGATGGCTGTGGAGACATAAAGCATACCCCTTACTCATTGTTTTAAAATGTGCTGACTAAGGTCCTTGTCAAAATCTATTGGCTCAGGCCATTATCAGAAAAATCCCACCATACGGGATTCCTGTTTTAATCAGACAACTTGAACCTTGGCCCCTCCCACTTCATTCCCTCTGTATGTACCCCAGGCTGTAATCAGCAGATGGGTCCCAGACTCCACTGGGCCCCCCTCTGCAGGTTTCTCCCGAATAAACCTGTGCTGCTGTTGAGCTGCCGCTCTCCTATTTCCTTCATTCACTTCTTTCCTTACAGACACCACCCTGGACTGAGTGGGGCCACCTGGGCCACAAGTTTCCCTTACAGAATTGTATGTGCCCAGACCCCATGTCTGATGGCAGCTAGGGGTCAAGGTGGCTTCTGAGAACTGGTGCTCCTGGACTCACAAGTTCAGCAGGAGCTGGCCTCCCAGCTCTGGAAGTAGCTACACACTCCAGGCTCAGCTGAGGACCCGCACGGGGTGAGAGAAGCCTGCAAAGGAGACCTGCATAGACTGATTTCATGACACAAACCCTCAGTGACTGACACCTGTCCTTGCTAGGTAGCCCCAGCATGCCATTCACCACAGACCTTTGAAAGAGATTTAGAGGGAGAAAAGGAGAGCAGATAAACAACCAAATATTATTTCCTGTGATTATTATTTCCCTAATAGCTAAATATCAACAAAAGCTTCTTAGTTTATTTTTACAATGGACTTAAAGCTTAAAAAAATCAACTTGGCTCTTTAACTCTAAAAATGTTGAAGGAGGTGGCGGGGTGGGGGTGGGGCTCTCAGAGTGGAAGGAACCATGTGGTCAAGCAGGCAGGCTATGGGGTGGCACATCTTCTATCTGAAGAGAGAATCCATTTTCTTCCTTGAATTTTAAGCCTTCCTCCACCCTGGCCAAAGGCTGAAGAGTACTGTGTTCACACAGAGGCTGCTGTTATGGATGCAGACAGTAATATTAAATTCAAGGGCAGGATGTGCTGGCCTGTTACTTCCTCTGGGTATTTGTTATTAGGGATGTCAATCCTTAAAGGCTGCCTGCCTTGAATGACCAAATCCCTGCCTCCTGCCTTTCTTTAATTCCTTCTGTACCAGGCTCATGAAACAAGGGCATCATTTGTAAGACAAGGAGGGCATTGTTCTCAAAAGTATAGATTTGGAAACTTGACTAATGACAACTTCTCTTACTGGGTTGGTGGCATCTAGGGATTCTGGATTTCTGACACATGACATGGGATGAGGGTGAGGAATCCTGTCTGGGCTTGTTTGCAACATGATAGGAGAGAGCCAGGCCTCTGGACAATCTAAACTCAGACACTGCTGCTCTGTTCTGTTTTGTTTTGGGGGTTGCCATGGTAAAGGGAGGAGGATAAAATGGAGAGGAATTAGTGGGAGACTGGGGGAGTCCAACCAACGTAAAGGAGCTTTGCGAAATTCCACATCTCAAAGGTGGGTTGCACTGGGTTCTGCCTAATGCCATGGCATGGGGTGTAGCAGATCAACTGTCCTCTCACTGGGCTTGAAAAACTGCCATCAAGGAGGGAACATCTTTTTCCCACTCCTGATGCGTCTTTCTACGTTGGGACACAAAGTGTGTCTGACTCCAGGCTTGTATATTCCTCTTTACGCATTCAGTAAACGACTGTGTTGTGACATTCTCTCTCCTTTCTTCCTTGGGAGCATGCTATACACAGAGAGGGTTGTCCTTAGTTACCCCAGGCAAGCAGGCTTTATGAGGTCTGAAGCTCCCACAATTTGTAGGGGAGCCTCTTTAATAAAAAGAATGTTAAGATACAAAAGCAAAATTATAAGTGTTCCTCCCAGGGCCTTAGAAAGACCTGGAAGGGGCCTGTTCAGATGAGGGTTCCTTAAGCTAATCAGTTCCCAGAAACTTGGTGCTTGGCTGTGCATCTTCCTGGCCAGGCCCCAGGTCTATGATGCCCCAGTGAATCTATTTAATTCTGGGCTCCAGTTTCTAGCCCATTTGCTGCCATACTCAGCCAAGGTCTTCAGCTTAGTCATAAAGGCAACACAGAGGCTTTCGTATACCATTTGTTGCCCCGTTCTCAGTTTATTCATCATCAAGGCAGGAAACAGATACATTTTATTGTCCCCACTATGGTGACTCCTGCCCCCCAGTATCTCACCCCAGGTTGAGTCCTAGTAATTGTAATAATTAGGGGCTGGAGCG
Source organism: Aplodontia rufa (assembly GCA_004027875.1). Taxonomy (NCBI): domain Eukaryota; kingdom Metazoa; phylum Chordata; class Mammalia; order Rodentia; family Aplodontiidae; genus Aplodontia; species Aplodontia rufa. The sequence goes on from PVKS010010696.1 coordinate 25,945, forward strand.
GTGGCTCGGTGGTTATGGCGCTTGCCCAGCATGCGCAAGTACACGGGTTCAAACCCAAGCACCCACGTACACAACTAAGTGTCGGAGCAACGAAAGCCATGTGAAAAACTCAATAAAAATTGATTCCCTCTCTCTCTCTAAAAAAAAAAAATGATTGTAACAATTACATTTTGACAGCCCCCGTATGCTTGATCCATTAATAAAGGGGCTATCAGAGCCCTTGCTGGCATGGTGCTGGGGTCATGGTTTGGGGGTCTACGTTGGGCAGATTCTCAGTATTCACACCGAACTACCACTACCGAGGCTGCTCAGCATGTACTGTTTTGTAAACATTTAACATGGGAGAAAGAATTAGCATGGTTTATGCTGCCACACTGAAGGGATATGAGGCAGCTTCTGCCAAAAATATGACAGGAAAATAACTGCTCATCCACGAGGGCCCTCGAGAGCTGGCAATGCTGTTGCTTTGGATTCTCCCGTCCACGGGACACCTGGAGATGTGGCAGATGATGTGGGGCTTCCTGTGGTCCCACGTTTACCTTGCACCCCTCACCCTCTGTCCATTCTTATGGAACCTAGTGAAGCTGTCTTTGAAGCACTGCTGGGAGCCCTATAGGTGAAGAGACCTTGCAGCCAGGCCAGCTCTGGTCTGTCCACCTTGGGACATCAGCCATCACTTGTGAGGGATGTGGGCACAGATCAGGGACTATGAACACGTGGCTCCACAGGGAGACCCTGGGGGCAGGCAGAGTTGGAGAAGCAGCAGCTGGGCAGAGGGAGGCAGGAAGGCTGTGTCCAATTGCTCCCCCTCCTCCCTCCGGGCCAAGGCTGGAGTTTAGGAGGTGTCACATTCCAGTGCTCTGAAGTGGAATTTAGACCCATCCCAAGCAGCTGCTCTGAGCTCTGTTTCCTGCCCAGACAAAACTGGCAGAGCACGGGCAAGTTTTATTTTGAAAGGTGAAATTTAAGTCATTTTATTGCTGCTCAGAAGTTCTGGAAGGGCAAACCTGGAGGCCAAAATTATTTTCTCTCTCTTTCAGAGCTTATATATTCTGTTATTCCTGGAAGCCACCTTAGCGATCTATTATCTAAGGTACCCACTCACCTCACTTTATTGAAATTCTGTTCCCCTGGCATCTGTGACAGTACACTCCCATCCCCCTCCTATCTGATTATTCCTTTCCACCTTCCTGGTGGGCTTCTCCTGATACCAGGTCCCTTAAATGTTGGTATTCCTATGGAGCCATCCTTTTAAACATTTTTCCACTTTAAAAAATTTTATGTATGTGTATTAACCATTTTTAAAGTCTTCATTCAATGGCATTAACTCTCCCTACAATGTTGTGCAACCCCCCATCCATTCTTGGTCCATTGCCATTTTTCTTTCTAACACCCTCATGGGCTGCCTCCTTTCCTTTCATCTAGATACTGATGACTTAAATCTTCTCAACCTAGATCTCTCCCCATTCCAGGTCCTGGTGATATCTCAAATTTACAGTTCAAAATGAGCTCATGTTTTCCCCTTTAAGCCGTTTTTGTTCTCAACCTCTCAATTAGTGATACTGCTTATCTACCCCAGTTGGAAACCTGGAAGTTAATCTGATTTTTTTTTCTCTCTCTTTTCCTTCCCCAGTATCATAGCTCCATCAGGTCGTCCTGCTCCTCTGACCTAAGTACTACTTATATCTGCCTCTGTCTACTTCATCTCCAGACTCATGGGTCAGGTTTAGAATCTGATTGTTCTTTTCATTCATAGTTGCAATGGTTTTGTTTTTTACTGGTTTCTCTACCCCGGTCTTGCTATCAGAAATAATTCCATCCTCTACAATGCAGTTAGGGTCATTCACCTAAAATGTTATTTTGATAGCTTTGCTCATCCAAGAACTTTTTATTTTTTTAAAGACAGAAGGTCAGTGAGAGAGAGAGAGAGAGAGAGAGAGAGAGAATCAATTTTTTATTGAGTTTTTCACATGACTTTCATTGCTCTGACACTTAGTTGTGTACGTGGGTGCTGGGGTTTGGACCCAGGCAAGTGCCATAACTGCCGAGCCACGGCTCCAGCCCCATACATGAACTCTTTAACAGCTCTTCACGGCCTACAAAAGTTCTTAACATTTGGGAATTTGGTGAAAATGATACATACAATTCTTTCCTCAGAAAAGTACATATTTATATCACAACCTCACAATTTTTTAAAATTACATTTCCAGAGGTTCCATCCAATCCCTAGATTCTGTGCAAGGAACCACTAGGTATAAGGTTGTGGGTCCTAAGTCCATACAAGGCCTCTCTTATTTCTCCAACTGCCTCTCTCACCGCCTTCCTCTTTACATTTTGTACTTTGACAAAATTAAATGACATACAGTTTCCTGTGTACTCCTTGCTCTTCTGTTACCCTTTCTAAATTTCCTTGCTCAGACTACTATTTCTTTTTTAATATCTCGTAAGTCCGACCCGAGGCACCAATGTATTCATTCATACTTCACATTTGTGGAACACCGGTTATGCGCTAGGCCTCCTCTAAACACTGGACAGCGATGGCGTAAAGGATGGCCAAGGCTTCTGCAACCGCAGAAGCTGTTGCCACACGGAGAACGCACTTTAGCAAATATCACCACTGAAATCTGATTCGTGCTCTTTTTTCACCCTAATTATATTGTTATCTCTCCCTTAGCATCTGCTATCACTTATAAAAAATATAACATTATGCTCTTATCTCTTCCACTAACTGTAAGCCCCTAGAGGACACACATCTGCTTTACTCCTCTTTGTATCTTTTAGACATATAGTGCTCCAAATAGAAGGACTTAATCAGCAGGGATTTGACCATTAGAGGGAGGGAAATGAGACTTCAGCAGTCTAATTTTGCCTACAGCTACTGGGTGGCAGAAAGGGTACCAGAGCTTAACATCGCCCGAGGCTGCTCCCGCTCCAGGTCACCATTGCTAGCAACAGGTGCATCAACCTCACTGCAAAGAGCTTGGGCTCTGGAACCAGAAAAAAATGATCTGAATCTTAGTATTTCCACTTGTGAATATGTGGACTTTGAGAAGTTACCCAACCTCTCTTAACTTTCCTTTTCTCTCCGCATATGAGATTGAGACAATCTCCTCTTTCCAGGATTGATTTGTGATTTCATGAGATAACATATGCAAACACCCTAGCACATTGCCATCCCTCAACATATGGGACTCCCCTTTCTAGTTCCCCCTTGCTTCCATGTCCAAGCCAAGTTTCTGGTGATATATCCAGGTTTGGATCAGGTAAACTAGTTTGATTCCTGGAAGAAACCGCATGTCAACTGTGACTGGAGCTCTGGTGTTAGAGTGGCATTCTTGGTTACATATTTGAAAAATCTAAGTTCTTTTTAAAAAATTAAAAAAAAATTTTATTAAGGAGTTATTCTACAATCATAAATACGTATAAAGTAACAATATGATATGCATTTGGTCCTAAACCAGACTTTACTCCTATATTGCCCACACCCCCGTGTGTTGATTCTTCCATATTTTGCCCCTATAACCAATATAAATGTTTAGATTGTGAATTTTCCAGAATTAAATGATTGCATAAGTATTATTTGGCTTCTTGGGGCCAAGTTCTTAAGGTTATCATTTCAGGGTCAAGGAAAGGAAAGTCCAAGTGGATTTTTTAATGGTAAATTTAATAACTTTTATCAAACTGATCAAACATTAGTGAGGGTAACATAATTAAACATTATGATTTATTTTTGTTGCCCAAGAGGCAAAAAATGACAATAAAATTGATAGACACTAAAGACATTACATTCCTCAAACAAAGGTTGGGCTGGATCTCTAAAGAATCAAAGGGAAACCAGTAGAGGAAAGGGACTAAGGGGTGAATAGGAGGGAGGGAGCGGGGCAGTGTTGGGGAGGGATATTGGCCAAATTATATTGTTACATTGTGTGCATATACAAACATGTAACAACAAATCCCATCATTATGTACAACTATAATGCACCCATAAAAATGGGAAAAAATGTATTATATTCCTCAACCCAAGTAGTGGACAGTAGAGAAAAACTATTAGGTGTGAATTACCTCAGCCTTTGTGGAACTTTTTCTAAAAAGCATGATGATTAAGAAATGAAGCTGTTCATGTAGTGAACACAATAGAACTCCCACATCAAATGAACTGAATTCCCTCCAAACTAGCGGCTTTGGAGGTTGGAGACTCTCTCCAGGGATGCAGCCTCTGCTCAGAGCGATTCGGAACTGCCCCCCGTCCAGTTGTTTCTAAAGCCAATTTGTAGGCCACAAAAAGAAAATCTTAGAATTTCTTGGTCATGTTTTCCACCAAGACAGTTCTCAGTTTGATAATTCACCACTTGCCAGACCTGGCCCCCACCAGGGGTTTTTGAAGTCAAATGATGACGATGTTCCTTTATTCCCCTATTAAAGATATTCAAATACCATGCCTTCAAAGTCCAGCAATTGTAAGGCAGGGGTACAGAAAAGAGGTGGAACAGCGGCAGTGTTGTTGGAGAAAGCATATGGCTTTCCAAGGTAAATACTCCGAAGAGGCAGAAATCATGTGGATGTGTAAATTCTAGTTTGCTGGAAATCTTAATACTTGACCCTTTATATAATAGTAACAGAAGAACTTAGATAAGCCCCCACTGGTATGCAGCTAGGGTGGGATCAATTCCATCTTCCTCCAGACTCAAGCTTTGAGGCCCTTACATGGAAAGGCACTCTTACATCAACGTTTGTCACCATCGTCTTGGTGCTCTTGTCACTTGGATCCAGTAATGACAATGCATGTCACTTGCAATGACAAGGGTAATAAAAAGTAAATCTTGGATTAATTTAGCTCTTTCCTTTCCTTCCATAAAATGCATAGAGTGTGTTAATCAAAACCAGTTTTCAGAGGATAATGCAGACAAGATGTTGCTTGTTAGTTCTCAGAACGCCTTGGTTCTTATGAGTGGGCTACTGAAATGGGATTACAGAGTTACTTTGTGATGTTCAAACATTATGACAGCAAAAGAGGAAGGCCAATTTCTCACTTTCACATTTCCCCCATTCAGTATGATCATCTGTCTGCCTACCTTTAATGTAGCTAGTTAATTTAGTAGACATGCTCTTATTCATCGTCAGCATCACAGTAAGGAAATATTGCCTACTCTATACTGCTGGTTGTTGCCTTACACAATGAATTTGGTAGGGTGGGTCTGTATGATACCTCATAAAGACAGATGTTTACCAGAGTCACCACAGCCACTTCCTTAAAGCAAATGTCTTTAAAATGCATAAGAGAGGGGCTGGAGCCATGGCTTGGCAGTTACAGCGTTGCCTAGCATGCACGAGTACCCAAGTTTAAACCCCAGCACCATGTACACAATGAAGTGTCCAAGGAATGAAAGTCACATGAAAAACTAAATAAAAATTGCTTCTCTCTCTTTCTCACTGTCCCTTCTTTTTCTATTTAAGAAAATGCATAACAGAGTATCAGAAAACAAACAAATTATTTTCTACTGAATTTCCACCACGTACTCAACAGTGGGAGACCCAGAAAAAGGAACAAAATCAGCTTTTAACCCTGAAAGTGGTCATCACCGTGCAGCTGGATAGTCAGGACTGATGTACAGGGAGGGCTTGCTAAGAGAGCTCAGTGGGTCAGATGCAGGTCAGCTCTGGAAGATGCCACAATCCACAGGGCCTGGGCTCAGGGCAGAGGGAGGCTAAGAGACTTGTCCAGGCCCATGATGTATCCTGGGGCAGATCCAGACAGCCCTTGGCAGGCCTTGTGGCCACAGTGAAATTGGGTGGGTGGAAAGAAGAGAGGGCATTCCAAAAAGGAAATGAACCGTGATCAAAGGCACAGAGGTAGGGATGGACATACTTTTGTGTAGAGTGAGGAAATACGAACTACAGATTCACCTCCATACAATTTCATCTGCTGGGGATCAGAACATGCACCTATTTCAAAGACAGTGGGTGGGTAGGGGTATACTAGGGTTACAAGGTAGAGCTATCTTAAGTAGCATTTTATAGCTATTTAGGCCAAGTTTGTAGCTTTTACAAATAATCTCAAGAACTCAGAACTTCACAGATGCCTGTTCTAAGTTCATGAATTTGGGTGATACAGGTAAAATAAAATTGCCTTCACTGTACCTTTCATACTTCCTCAGCTTGCAAAGGAAGCAGTTTTCCTGATGCAGGGTGGTGTGTAAAAGAATACCATGAATATTTTAGTTGTCACTTATTCAAGTGCTTTAAAGTTTAAAAAAAAATTTAAATGAAGCAAAACATCAAGCCCAGTGCTTTGGGCACTGAGTTAACTAACATAGTTCTAGCAACCATGGTGACAACAAAGGAATGCTAGCTATGTAGGGTTTGTGGCATTGACTCTTCTTTTGGGGAAAAAGAAATTACATTGCTGACTTCTGAATTTTCTTGGTGCCCTAATGCATAGGTCATAAGATGACTGTTTTGTAAAAGGAAGGGAGCTAATGTACATGTACTCTTGGGACTTTGTCATTTTAGTGGCCGGAAAGAAGAGCCTGCCTGCTTTGGGGGAGCACAGAAAATAAAAGTCTCTTTTTTCTTAAATAATACCCTGATTAGAAAATTCATGTAATGATGCTGGGAAAAATTTTGAGTTAGTGCAATGTGACATTGCCAACCAGCACAATATAGTGTGGTTCAGGCTAGGTCTCTTCCCATTCTATGACAGTCTAGTCCATTGGTTTTGTCCATTTTGGACTGTTTAAATAGCTGTCAATTATTGCAGTATTGATAGAAAACACATACTCTTAGACTTTCTCTGCTTTGAATTTTTTTTTTTGCCACACACTTAATCTTGCCTCTTCCCTCTCCTCTTTCTCCTCTTTCTTCCTATCTTTCTTACCCTGCTCCCCAACTTATTGGACCCTCCTGAAATTATGCACTTCCTTCAATCAAGTATCTTTCTCAGATGGGGTCTCTAATCTGGAGGGCTCAGCCCCAAAGATTTGGAACTCAACCCGAGATTGCTCCAAAAACCCAGGAGCAGGCATGCACAGACACACTGGTCATCCAGGAAAGTCTGTGTACTCAGGGCATATACACTTTCTCTCAAGTTCTTATTTGGAGGCTAAGAATTCTTATTTTATATACAATTTATATGAGCTTGGTTATCTGATATTGGAGTACCCAGAAACTTCAATTGTTGAATTGGAGAAAGGGGTTATCTAGAATGGAAAACACATGTATAATATACCAAGTAGTGAGAAACCAGAAAAAGTAGAATCATAGGATATGCATAAAAAAGCACAGTGGTCAGAGACCACTAGGGACAAACAGTAGAGGGTTTCTTAGTAATTTGGTAAATTTTATTTGGTGATAAAAATAGGGGAAGTGGATTATAAACATAAGATCCCTCTGGTACAAAGCTTCTCTAGGAAGAAAGACAGAGTAGTGGAGGGATGAACTCAGCGGGCACAGGTCTTCTTGGCTACCTTGGTTAGTGATCTCCCGCACTGCTGACCTGTGACAACATTGCATTGGGCTCATTTTCCCATCCACCCTGACCAGTGCTAACACAGTTCTTCCATTTCTGTTGCTCTTCTTCACCTCCTTTGTGCTAAACAGACAAATTTCTCCCTTCCCTTTCTATTTGCTTTCTATTCTGCTCTTACTTTATTATTTTAGTTCTTCTGTGTCTGGGGGGTATTTATACTTTTGTTCTTCTCTGACCTCTCAAATTCCTAAATTCTATCTTTATTTAATTGACTGACAACTTCTCTTCTGTTTTAACATAAACACTTAAAACTACACATTTCCCTCTAAGAACCACTGTAGTTGCCTTCTAATGAAATTCTGGTCAATGGCTTCTTGGTAATTGATTAATTCTATGTTTTCTCATTTACATTACGGCTCTGCTTTGGCTCATAAATTATCTGGATGTGTGTTTGAAATTTTGAAACATATGAGATTTTCAAAATTGATTGGTAACTTAATTGGCTATTGATTTTCATTTTTCATTTTTAGTCCAGAATGTGGTCTATATGGAACTATCTTGTTAGTTGTTGAGACTTGGCTTTGGCTTAGTACATGACGATTTTTACGAAAGTGTAAAAACATGCTTGAAACAAATCGCTGTTCTCTGTTGGGTGCAGATTTGCTACAGACAGTGAGCCATTCCCCAAAACAGATGATCTAGAGTTCTTACTTTCTACTGTGCACAGGGGTGAGTGGAGGAGAGGAAATGACTAATCAGTTCTGCTCAGCACATGTTTCATTATTTTATGTTGGTACAGTACAGATGGAAAATATTTCACTGAATTTCAGTTTTTTTCAATTGTAAGATGCCTCCTTATTTTATGAGCCAATAGAGAAAATTTTACTCATTAAGTTGTGATACATTATTGATGAGCTGAGGCATCTCAATTTCAGAGATGTTAGAAAGTATCTTAAAAATTGATAACATATGACCTTTTTGTCATTAATGCATAGCCTCTCGAATTGGTGCAACACCAAAATTTTGGACCCTATTTGGAGTGTTACCCTGGAGTCTGATTGTGTGTCTACTAGATTATATTTAATTATACTATTCACATCATTTATATTTTATTAATTATTCAGGCTGCTGATCTGTTACTGAGATGCATATATACCTTTTTCCATGATGGTGCATTTGTCAATTTCTCTTTTCATCTCTCTCAATTTTTGCTTTATATATTTTGAGGGTATGTCATTGAGTGCAAATTAGACTTATGGTAACTTCAAGGTTAACTGTACCTATTAACATTATACAGCAGTTCTCTTTCTATCAATAATTATTTTTTTTTGCCATAAAGTTTACTTTATCCAATATTAACAAAGCCACTAGCTTTCTTTCCATATTTAACTGGTACAACTTTTCTCACATTTTTATTTTTAACCTTTATGTATACTTATACATATGTTTTATTCTAAACAGTATATAGCTGGATATTTTAAAAAACACAATCTGTTAATCTGTCTTTTAACTGCTGAGTTTTTTCCATGACAATTATTTTTGCTTATGGATTATTTGGATTTAACTTTTATTTCTATCATATTGCCATATTCTTATTTCAGGGTTTTCGAGAGCATAGTTTTAAAAAAACCATTTTTTCTCATTTATTCTCAAAACAAGGAAATTTCAAACTTAGGGCAAACATTCTTTAAAATGCTTAGTGATAAAAATATTGAAAAGTCAATTTCTCAAATATCCAAGAAAAATAAATCATCATGAATCCTCCAAAACATACTTTAAAAGATATTTTTATGCACACAAGGTTATCAAAATAGAGATGTTGGCAAACTGCTTTCATTTCAGTTCATAAACAATACTGGAGATCTGAGCTCTGCGTTCTGATATTCCTGTGGTCTTTTGCCCTTTCCAATGACAGTACATGAAACCACAGGCTATCTTGTTAAAATAACAATAATAAAAAATACCAGGACATTATTTTAAAAAATTGAAATTTTATGGTTCTACTGAGACTGGTTAATAAATAGAGGAGAATGTTTTGTGACTGTTGTACCAATTGTTTGTTAATGAAAGGGTATGTTTTGAGGTTACTCGAAGACAGATTATTCTCAGGAGAAATATTAGGCACTCTGTTCTGAAATGTGATCTCACTTGTATTAGGTAGAAGTTGGCCAATCTGAATCCCATTAAGAGAAACTGCCTTGAAAAGCACCAATAAAGGTTTCTCGTATTTATTTTCAAAATGTAAAAGCCAAATTCATTTGCTAAACTCTGGAGGATTTTGATAATATTTACCCTGCTCCTTTACTGACATACTCTTCGCTCTGCAATCAGACTCCCAACCTTGGAAGGAGTCTGAAAGCTTTTCTAGTTGGATCACCTATGCAATGCACGGAGGCTATTTATGTAGTTCTGCCAGATTGTCATGTTGCCTGTGCTTGAATACAACCAGAACGGGGAGCTCACTCCACCCCCTGAAGCAGCCAGATAGAAAGACCTTTTTAATCTGGGTGTGGTGGTGCATGCCTGTAATCCCAGGTATTAGGGACACTGAGGCAGGAGGCTCACAAGTTCAAGGCCAATGTGGGCAATTTAGGTGAGACTCTGTCTCAAAATAAAAGGGCTGGGACTGTAGCTCAGTGGCAAAGCATTTGCCTAACATATAAAAAGGCCTGGATTCAATCCTCAGTATCAGAAAGCTGGAGTGGGAGGTGGGGGTGGGGGAGGAAGAAAGAATTTTTAAAATATTGAGCCAGAAACTGTGCCACTCAGCCTATTCTACTCCTTGGATCTATATAATAAATAATTTACAGAATCAGGACTCTTCATGTACAGATGTACTTGTTTCAGAACAGCCCTTTGAATGCAGTCTCTGTGCTAAATATGCTGCCAAGCTAAAGAGCTCCAGTTCTATATTCTCCATAATGTACCATATTTGGTAATATGTCTTACAATTCAATTTCTCTGGGGTCTCCCTAGAGAATACTCAAAAGGAGATTTTTATTTTCACCAAGTTAAGAAGGCCTATCACTCCCTTAGTTTTAGATACTACACTCCATCAATTCTACCAGAAGTCAGAATACCTTTGGAAAGCACATCACTGTGGCAGTCTTGTAGAGATTACAACACCAGTGCAAGAAATGAACACTGGGCATCTACTGTGTACCAGGCCTTGGGCCAGTTCTCCAGCTCAAATCACATACCCAGGAAGCTGCTTAGCCACACTGATCTGATCCCAAAGCCTGTGCTCATTTCCAATTTTCCTGTTTTGTTAAGTAAGCCACATATTTCAAAGGACATACCACTTTAAATTACAGCAGTAAGAAAGTGTATTCCTGGCCATCCTTTTTCAAGGGCTGAGTAAGAAGTTCTAATAATCAATTTGTAGCTCTGAGGCTGTGGATTGGTCACTCTTGCTGTTAAGTTCCTTCAGCCCAAGCAATGAAAAAATGAACTAGAGCCTATTTCCAAATGACTGAATTTATAAATCAGTGGCATCTCTCCCCTCCAATTCCGACTTCCTTTACTCTTCCGGGTTATGTGAAGCTGAGTGAGCAAGGAGCAGGGCAGGTGTGGGTGAGTTGGACAGGAAATGGAATAATGGGGAAAGCCAGCGTGTGTGCCTTGCTTCTGCCTCTTCAACTGGTTGTTAAGGAAGGTGTTTTCTCCTTCAAGAGTCGATTCCTTGTGCTGAGAAACAGTCTGGGGAGAGTCTTGTAGGAGAAAAGGCATTCACAGCATAGAATTTTGGAACTGAGAAAGTCAGGAGCTGTCTATATGGACCCCTGAATTTCTGGAATGAACTGTCCATTCCCTTTTGCAGGAAGGGGCCTTTCTTGGGCAATTTGGAAGTCCATTAAGTGACACTCCTCAAAGTACGCCATGTTTTTGACAATTTATCTATCAAAAGGCCTGCTTGGAGGCTCATGAATCTTTGGAATAGTTGGCAATTTCACAATATCTGTGTGATATTTGCCTTTTGCACCCAGAATTGTCTAATATTTACCTCTTGAGTGTGCATCTTGTCTTGCAGTAGGCTTCTGGAGGGCAAGGGCTGACTATTCTTTGAGTCCCTAACACCTTGCCCATGGGACTGATCTAATACACATTGGTCCTGATTGTCATATTACCACCCACAACTTTCCATCAACTTCCACGCTTACAGCTGCTGGTATGTATTATCTATCCAAAAGACAAATACCTATTTTGATTAATGAACTGTTTTCCTGACCTTGGAAAATAAATAGGAGAAAAAAGTCTCTGATTTCTACTTTTTCTGAAGAGCACACAATAATATTTTATTATGTTGGAAGGTGAGATTACCACTCAGCACACGCTACTGGATTCACTCCCTACCAGGCTGGTGAAACTCAAGAGATTTTGGCAAGGGTGGCCATGCCAGCTGTCTGTTTACCTAGAGAGCTCTGACTACAAAACCAGGCCGGATCTGTGTGTTCCCAAGTTACTTTAAAGTGATCGGTAATGGGAAAGTGAACTGACACAGCCACTGGACCTGGGAAGATGCCCTGGACAGAACTCTGCAGACGATTCTGGGAGGTGGTCCCTGCCCTCCTTCTGTAGCTTCTTACCTACAGCCACTGTAGCCTTCATCAGGAGCTCCCACAACTTGCCTTCTGAGCCAGTCCTCACTGAGGCTGACTGTACCTTCAGTCTTGGCTGGTAGCATCCAGATTAGCTGAGGTCTAAGGTTTTGGTATTTCAGTGTGAGCTCAGGCCATGCCAATATTCTCAGATTCACAGCTATCTCATGGTGCTCCATTTTATCAGTCTCTACTGACAGAATGCCTGGTTTTAGCCTTGGGTTCTATACTCTCACAGACTGGAGCCCTGCTCTGAATCCTGATCCAGTTGAGTGGGCTATTTCTAGATCCTTTCTCCAGGTCTGCATCCCTGGCAGGGATGGAAGGAGCTGGTGGTCTTCTGGAGAGTCTTTGAGTATTGCCCTGCTGGAGCTGTTAGTTAGTTTTTCACTGGCAGATGTGTCTCTTAAATTATGTCCAAGCTCCCTGGATGTGAAGGTTGAACTTTTGGCCATCCCTTTTGGAGGCCAAACCTCCACACAGCTCAGAGTCTCCTGCCCTAATCCTACCTCATGCTGGCTCCCTTCCTCTCCTACCAGCAGGTGCCATCATGGTCTCAGTTGGAATGCTGATGGAGTCCATTCATTCTTCTACTCAGTCATCAGCTATCTTCTGAGTAAACACATGCAGGCATTGTGCCATGTGTTGGAATGCAATAGTGAATAAGATACAGCCTATTTTTCCTGAAGAAGCACATGGGACATATTTTGCTTGAGACACGTGCTCTTCCCAGTGGGTGTGCTCCTTACCCAGTCTCCAGTTGCAAAGCTATGACCTAACTGGGCACTAACTAGGCAGCTGAAGGTCCACCTCCTTGAAAGCCATCAGGATCCATGAAGTATTAGAAACAATACGAATGGTCACTGGGCTCTTTCTTTCCGAAATAAACTAACAAGTGTATGGTTCTCTAGGCTTTGGTGTGAGAGCAGGACATGAAGGAAGTTGGAATATAGAGGTGGAGAATTTAGAGAAGAAATTTTGTACCCTTTGGTAGCGTAAAAGTGAGAAGATCTCTAGTCTGGTACTTTTAGGCTACAGTTATTCTTTCAGGTAAATTCCTATTTTTATATCTGAAAATAAGATTCCAAAAGAAGGAGGATATTGAGTGCATTCTGAATTTTAGATCTTGGAATTCCTACATGAATGGAATTAGGAGTGAATCAAGAGGGTAACTCATTTTTCTTATATGAATTTTAATAATTTTTTTTAAACTTTGGAGGACAAATTAGAATTAAGGATTACAATGGTAAGAGTCCTGTGTGTTTAAGATTTACTTGGCAAGCTTTTTAAAATGCAGATTTCTGGTCTCTCCTCCAAAGATTTTTAATTCTTTGGAGTTTTTTAATCATTGGCCTGTTGACATTTTAGACCAGATAATTCATTGTGTTTGGAGGAATATTTCAGGTCTCTTATAAATCACTCATTTGGGGAAAGAACAGTCTGCATTCATGAAAATTGAAAGGATAAAATGGTTAAAAAAAATTCCTAGGGAAACAAGTTGGCAGCAGATGCATCTCCATACAAACCAAACCACACTGCAGAAACAGCGAGGCATGGCAGGCTGTAGGCAGCCCCTGCCGAGGATGCAGATTTCATGTGCATGAAATGCTATCTGCACGGCTAGAAGGCCTCCAGGTATGCTCGATGCGATGGAATATTTTAGAGATAATAGGAATTTCCTGTGTTCTAATAGTACAACCACTTTCATAAATACATTTTAAAATTCATGCTTCTCAGTAGTCTAAATATTGCCCGTATGTTACTATTGACTAGACTCACTAATGGAGAAAAAACTTTCTCAGAAGTAGCACAGGCAGACTGCAACCCAAGTTGTTTGGCTTATCACTGAATCTGATTTACTGGTATTTTCTTTCCCCAGTTATCCTGCAAGCAACATCTTCATAGTACCCCCCTACCCAGCCTGTTCCTAAGTTCCAGCCTTACTTACTCAAAAGGGACTATGCATTTTCATCAGTGGGGAAAGAGTCTTTATTAGCCACAGGACATGTACAGCAAATCTTTTAATGGGATAGGGGATGTTTAGTTGGCAAGGAAAGAGAATGAGGTCAATAAACTAATAAATGGCTGTCGTTCTTAGATGGATTATTATGGACTTCAAGTCTCTTTTACACATTACATTTCATCTCTGTTAAAACTGTGCAAGACAGAGACAGTCATGGTTAACTTGGGCAAGATCACCCTAGAAAGTAGAGGAGTCAGAATATGAAGCAATAATTTTCTACTGAATTTCCTCCACAATTCTTCTCTTGTGCCATAGTTATGGTGCAATGGCTCTTATTTAGTTGCTTCAGGTTTGTTGAATTTTTATCTTCATTCAAAAAGAAATTCTCTGAGCATCACATGAGTTTTATCAAACTTATTAAACTCATTGCTATTTGTAACCAGACCCTTTTTCATAAAATTCGAGGGGAAAGGCATGGTTCTCCATTTATTTCATGTTGATTTTATAACCTTATATCTTTCTTTAGGTCTCTTTGCTTTATTTGAAAAATGTGATTTTTTTTTAAACCTGGTAACCAGTTACAAATCAAATCCTGATCCTAGTTAGCAGAAATAAGCACCTGCTGGGTCTCCTAAGAGGTGACCAAGATCAAGGACATGGGGTGTGCATAATAGGAGAGCAGTAGATGGCAACTTGAGAAATAGCCCCCAGTCCAAAGGCACCAGAAATTGATATAAAAAAGAGGTAAAAAGAAATGGAGTCTGGGAGATAACAAACAAATTATGCCAGAGACAAATCTAGTCCTTACTCATGTTCATTTTCTTCAGGGAATTGCTTTTCCAACTTCTTCACCTCCAGTTATCATTTTTTCAATTCACCACTCAGGAATGACCTCCCCTCTGAGGACCTCATGACTCTTCCTGGCTCCACACCTCCTCCTCAGAAAGCCTACAGCACTTAAGTCTGCAGTACACAATCCTGTTCTTTATTATAGGCCTGTGGGACTCATTTCTCCAACAGCAACTTTTTAAGATGTGAGTGGGACACAAGATTTGTTAAATGATTTTATATGCTTGGGGGGGGTTACAGAATTGTAAAATATTTATATAAAAGAAGAAAAATATTCATGAAAAATGCCGAAATTTGCTTGCTTTGTTATTAAAAGGACTGATTTCCACACTCTCCTTCAAGCAGCACCGTAGTACCGATTTTCTCAACCTATGGCTAGAGGCTGGGGAGGAAAAGGGAGGCCAATTAAGACAACAGAGATGGAGTTCGTTGAATGTTCTGGTGACGGAGGACTCTGGATGTTGGACCACTTTCCATAGCCATGTGGCGCAACAAAATTTACCATTTGCATAGGAATCTTTTAGCTGTTGGATGGAAAAATCTCTTTCCTGTAAAACTTCATGGAATTTGTGCTTCTGGCAAGGGCAAAAATTATTCACTGTGGATCTTGAAAACTTGTGACATAGTTGTCCAAAAGGGCACCAAATAGAGTGAGAGAAATCTCAATTACATATTTTAAAATGATTTTTGGTTCCAGGTGATGGACTGGGGAGGCTTCAACTGGCAAAGACAAGACTAACCCTTTACTCAGACCCCGGGGATCATTGCTGATCTGAAAACCGTGTCCTCCAAACAAACCCAAATCCAAGACCTTACTTCATTTTTGGGACCACACCTTCCACCTGCGTCTCTATTTTGCCCAGTGATGGCTTCAGTCTTTAATTTGGGTGTCTGAGTAGGGCCTTATGCATGAATACAAGTCTCTTTCCCTGGGTGATTTTGGCCATCTGATTTGCTCCCCCTCCCATCACTTGAGTTTGGTTGAGTGACAAACATGAACTCCCAAGGGTGCATCTTGTCTCAGAAGAGCCTCTTTGCTATTTCAGAGCTCTGGATCAAGGAGCTAACTCTTTAGGAAGAATCTTCAGTTAGTTCAAAAATTTTAATTAAGCCTCCACTATAAAATAGCCAATATTTATTGGGCACTTCATACCTGCCAGGCTTTGTACCAAGCGCTTTACTTGTACCATTTCACTTAATTCCCAATACTTTAGGAGATTGGACTATTACTATCTTAATAATTAGGAAACAGAAGCACAAAGGGGCTAAATAATTGGCCAAGGTCACACTACTAGTATACAGCAAAAACAGATCCCCACTGCCCCTCCTCACCCTAAATTGTTTCCTTTAGTCTTCCTCCTATCTGTCAGCTGTTGACAACTCCATTCTTTCCGTTACTAAAGTCCAACTCTTAGGGCTCTCCTTGATTCCTCTCCTCTCAAGCCACATCCAATGCTTCTGGAAATCTGTAGCTCTGCTTTCAAAATATATCTCACTCTGACCACTTCCTCCAGCTTCACTGCTCCCTCCTGATTTAAGCCACCTCCATCTTTTGCCTGGAACATTACCAGAACCCTCCTGACTGGTCACTCTGCTGGAAAGTCCAAGTCCTCACAAGGCCCTGTCCTCTCTATCCCATTACCTCACTGCCTGCTGCTGTTCTCACTCACTCTCCTCCAGAGACTGACTGTGGGCCTTCTTGCTCTTCCTTGAATACCAGGTCTCTCTGGCCTCAGAGTCTTAGCAATATGGTTCTTGGTTTGGAATGGACCATCTTCCCATAGCCTCATGGTTAGCTTCCTCACTATCCAGGTATCTATTAAAATGGCACATTCCTAATGTATCCAGTACTCTATGGATACTGGAACCGTTTCACCAAACTCTCAGTGGTAAGTGTAACCACTGAGAAATGTCCATGTCCCAGTCGTCTGGGTAATACCAAATCCTCTTACTCTATTTTTCCTATACATGTACTACCTTTCAACACAGGTATATAAAACAGTTGTATTTACTGTTTGCTATCTCACCTCTCTTTACACATAGTGTATTGTAATCAATGAGTACTTGTTGAATTGATGAATGAATGGACTTGGACCTCAAATCTTGGCAGGGGGTTATAATTTTGTTGTAGATGAATACAAAAAAGGGAACAGTGTAGACTAGATTATAAGGTAGTCTTAATCAAGGATCAATTGAACAGAAAAATTTGTGATGTATAATCAGATGAGGGTGATATAAGATGCAAGGGGAGGCTGGAGTTGGGAAAATACAGTGGGAATTTATTAGGAATTCTTTTATTTTTGCAATGCATTATCAAGAGTACCTTTTCTTCTTAGAGACCCAGATTTAAATTTGTAGCTCTGTATCCGTCATACCACAACTCAGTCCTAAAATGATTCCTCTTTCCTCTTCTCCTACCTTGTGGTCTCAAGGGCAGTAGTTATTTCTCTGTGGTATGGTTAGACATAATGAGAAATACAGGTCCACATTGTTGGACCACTAAAGCTGGGAGGAATCTGGAATGGAGTTTTTGGATTTGGGGTATTTTAATCATTTCCTGCAGATTCCCAGGTTCCAAAAGAGTCAGTTTCCAAAAGAATCAGGTAGGGTACACTCGGTGAAATTTCACTGCTTCTGCAGACAGTTTTCAAATTTGGTGATACACTGTTCAGGCAGCCAGTTTTGAGGGCTGACCAGATGCTGGAGACTTGGACATTTCTCACTGGTGACACTTCTCTGTGACAACTTAGTCTCGATTTAGTCAGGTTAAGAATATCTATCACAATGGCATTCCCAGCTTCCAAGAAAATCAGTTTGGCATTAACACAAAGTGAAAATGGACAGTAGAGGGAATTAGGAAGGAGCTCTCCCTCATGAGGCCTGGCGTCTGGCTTCTTGTTTCCTGTTTGTTTATCTTCTTGGTTTTTGTTTTTGTTTTAGTACCGGGACTTAACCCAGGGGCATTTAACCACTGAGCCACATCCCCAGCCCTTTTTATTTTGAGGTAGTGCCTTGCCAAGTTGCTGAGGCTGGCTTTGAACTTACAATCTTCCTGCCTCACCCTCCTGAGATGCTGAAATTACAGATATGTACCACCATTCCTGGCTTCCAAATAAATCATTTTATCTCATATGGAGTGAGGTTTTACCAACATGTCTTCCAAAGACCCACCAGGTGGTGACCATTACAACTACCTGAGCTGACCATGAGGTCAAACACCTTAGTTTTTGCTGAAGGATCTAATGGAGAAAATGCATTCAGTCAAAGAAACTGAATATTCAGACAAAGGTTGATTTGGAAATGCTCATGTTAGGGGCTGAGTTCTTGAGGAGAGCTAAGCCCTGGCTGTCTGAGCTCTGTGACAATGACTGTAGGCAGCAGCAACTGTGGAGGCTGAAGGGCTCCCAGCTGAGTCTGTACTGCCCCGCTTCCTACCTCAAGGAGGCCTGGAACCTCCAAAGCTAAAGCTCATGCCAGTGATGTTGGTTCAATCAGTCTGGCATGAGGTCCAGAGCATTACTCTTCTTAAAAAAGCTTTCCAGGTGATTTTAAATGTAGCCAGAAATGAAAACTACCTGACTGGAAGGATCCAGAGAAGTGCTGTCTGAGGAGGTAGTGGAGAAACCCATTCCGCTCCTGTTCACCATCCCTAATGCAAGGGCCCTTACTCCCCCTCTCCTCTCTCGTCAATTTTCCACTTTCCCCTGGATTTTTTCCACAATCATACAAACTATTTTCAATTTCTCCTGTGCTGAATAAAAGGTCTTCTATAAACTCCTCACCTTTTCCCAGTCACTGCCCATTTTCCTGCCTCCCTTTAGAGAAAGCTCCTGAAGGCCTGCGTTCTGAAGAAGTTGTCTGATCCTTTCTGCTCATTTTCTCTTGAGAGCACTCTCTCCAAGCAGCTGCCCTCACCACCGCTCCGCCGCGGCGCATCTTACCACGTGGGCAGGCATCCAGGGCTCTCCCTCTACACCAGAAATGGGGGACCCGGAGGACCCAACTCCAGTGCACGGCACACCCTCATGCACGAGAGGCCGGCCTCTCAGTGAACAGAACAGGGAACCAGAAAACTTCCCAGGGAGATGGAGTTTGAGAAATGGTGGCGATATTAAAGACAGCGAGGTTTTAAGGGAGAAGTTCTGACTTACACAGTGCGTGGTGGTGATGATGACTGAGCTGGAGATGAAAGAGAGGCCATCGTTCATGCTGACCTGGAGGGCGGCTTTCCTGCAATGACAACGCAACCAGACGCTCAGCACGGGGTGCAAAGAACAACGGGGGGGTGAGCCAGCACATGGATCTCCCAACTACCCTCGGGAATGCGGTCCCTTCCCCACAGGGCCTGAGTTCTCTCCTTGGAAAATGTGGGGGATGGTCTCCCTGGCCCACCCACCTCTATCGTTCTAGACAGATGTCAGGATATGCTTGGCTGGTGTCTCTAGGCGACATTCAGATCTTGCATCGTGGTGAACTGCACAGAACGGGCAAAGCCTGCTTCTGTCTAACTTATTCGTCACATCGTACTAGGGCGAAGTATTATTTAAAAATGATGCATTTAAAGGGCACAGACTGGCTGGATGTTCTGCTGTTATTATCTGGACCGTAGAAATTTCACAGGGGTGGCTCTGTTACTATCCAGCAAAAGCACAGAGGTGAGCAGTAGAGGAACTAATTTGCTGTCAGCCTCCTCCCTTCTACGAGAACTCAAGCATGGGCTCACATTCTGCAGTGAAGGGCTAGGTCACGAAATCCGTGGTATCACAGGTTGATTCCAACCAAAGTGGGAAGGTTTATAATAAGAACAAGTGATTAAACGCAGAATTTGGAAGAGCAACTTCCACTCCCCCCGTCCCCCCCCATAAAGCCACATCCTATCTCCAGGCTGTTAAAGATACAATTCTGGAAAGGCTATTTCCTGTCCACTGCATGAACACCCTGTATCTCCACCCAATTCTTCTCTTGCTCAGGGTGCTAATTCCTGTTCTTCTACTGAGGATTTTGATCAGATTATAGTGATCAAAATCCCCATAAATTAGTTCAGGGAACTGTCTGGGTGAACTCTGCAGAGGAGTGAGAAAGGATGCTGAAAGTGACATTGAAGGTCTGAATCTGGGGTCTTAAGTTTGTCATGAAACAGCTGAGGCCCCACTTCACCTATCTGAGCCTTCTTTTTCAGTTTCTTCTCTCAGGAGAAGATAACAACCACTGAGCAGGATGATGATGAGGACTGGGTGGGGTAATACACATGAGAGCTTTCTAGAAATTAACGGTGATTAAGTCAGATTGACCTGGAGTTGAACCCAGGCTCTTCCATTGACTATTGTGTGACCTTGAGCAGGCTACTCAGATGCTCTTAGCCACGGTCTTTGCTTCTGTATAATGGTAACATCTGTTCATTGGGAAGTTGGGAGGATGAAGAAAGATAGTCTGTGAAACAATTATCCTGGTGCCTGGCTTTTTACAGCCATTGGCGCCATTGTTACTGGAGGAATTTAGAGACAGGTCCCATTATGATAATGGAGAAAGTTGTTTCCTTTTCCCTTTGTCTGCTCTACCTCCCACTCCCTCCCTGTTTGAGAGATTGTTGCTGGCAAAAACTTACATGCCAACTTCTTTTAAGATAGGCGCTGGGCACAGCAAGTAAGTATCTTCCACAGTGAAGGGTTTCTCATCTGTAAGAAGGAAGTCAATGAATTAAGAGGAGTGAGGCAAGCTTATAATTTCAAATTCAGTAACTTCTAGAGATCATTGACCAAATCCAGGGAGGCACGAGGGAGACAAAGAACTTTCTCAAATACAACCTCTGCTTAGGCTGTAAAATATTAGTGGTGAACTCCAGGGCTCCTGCCTGAGTGCTAGCTTCCTGACCCGCTGTATGCAGTTGAGTCAATCAAAGCAACTGGAGACTGGACTCTTAAGATACAGTCTGAATTTATTTTCCTTTCAGAAATAACTGAGGGGGAAGAGGAAATATTGGACTGTTCCTAAAGAGCTTCATATCTAGGTCTAGTTTGAAAGAGAAGCCATATTAATGGAAAAAATGTTTGACAAATACAAGAAGTAGCTTTGCCAAAACAACACTGGACTTCAAAAGACAGGGAGCTCCCTTTACATGGTCAGGTCCCAGAAAAATGCAAAGCATGAGCTGCGCTAGTGGTGCTAGTAGAGAGAGGGGTGAGAGGCATTCCTAATGGGGATACTGCCATGAACTAAGAGCAAACGAGGGTATGTCCCAGGGGTAAGTAGGATTGAAAATATAGTATGGAAAGAAGTTTGGTCCAAATCTCTGAGTTGGCCCAAGGGATTTTGGCACAGTTCTATAAACTGTGAAAAGAACTTTGGAGGGTTTCTGAGTAAACCTGAAGTTTGGTGAACATGAAGGTGTGGAAGATGGATTACAGTCTGGGGGTGGAGGATTCAGAGGTGCTCTTATCCTAATAGATGACCAAGAAAACACTGAAGTGGGAACTTCCTGGTGTCTTGGGGGCACAGAGGCAGGGCTAAGAAGTTAGCAGACTCAGTTGCTAATAGTCAATCCTTCATGCCTCAGTGTCCAATGGGCATACAAGCTGTACAAAAAACTGTGGTAGGACCTATCAAAAAAGACAAGGATGAGCAAAGCTTGTCTTTTTAATTATACCCATACGTAGAAGATACAAAGGGGATACATATATTTTTGAAAGACAATATTCTGCTATTAGATTTTACTGTGAAACTGTAGTTGCCTATGTAAGTCATGTCTGCAGATGGTTGACACTAAAAGCCCTGGGCCTTTACGCCTGGCTTTATATGCAGAGACCCCTGGGGTGGGAGTCGGATGACACAGGAAAGCACTGTGTTTCTATAGGAAAGAGGAAGAGGATGCAGTCCAGGGTAATCTTCCAATGGTGAAAAGCGAAGGAGGTTATTCCAAGTCATTTGTTCATTTGCTCATTCATTCATTCAACAAAAATTTGCTGAAGCCCTACCATGTGCTAGAAGTATTGGCCCTGAGGAAAGAAATGAGGACCCTGCATTCATGAATTTTATAGGAGCTATAGGAGACAGTTATTCAATACATTTGTTTTTATTTATATATATATATATATATATATGATATATGTGTATATATATATGTGTGAATATATGTATGTGTCTAACATATTCCAGGCACTGTCCTAGGACTTTCAAAGAAGAAGTGAAGAAGCACCTTGCCCGAGGAGCTGACAGGCTAGTAATCATAGAAGTTAGCATCTAATTCTACTTGTGATGAGCACACACAAGGAGCAAGGGGTCGATGCTCACCTGGGTGGGCAGGATATGCTTCCTTAAGGAATGGCTATTTAAACTGAATCCTGAAGGTCAGGTGGGGAGTTGGAGAGCAGGTGACACTGCAGAGGTCCTGGGGCAGGGAGGAGCCCAGATGTTATGAGGCAAAAGAACGCCAATGAGACTCTTGAATTTGATGGAGACAATGGCTCAAAATGAGACTAGAAAAGGCAGCAGGGACAGATGACCAAGGCTGGGTGGGGCAGGGTGGGGCTTTCTGGGATTTTTTTCCTGAAAGCAATAGGGTACTATTTGAGGTTTTCTGCTATATTTAGAATCAACTATTGGTGGATTATGGAATGTACTTCAAAGGGGAAGGTGTTGGATGATGGTAGAGGGTCATGCAGTGCCTGAACCTGGTGTTATCACATTCAAGATTTTGGTCTAGCTATGATAATAATGACAGCAGGTATCACCTGGGGCCTGCCATGCATGGGTGCTTTCCAAGTGCCTCACATGCATCACTTAGTCAAATCTAACCTTCTCGTAGTGCTAGGGAGGGATCATATTCCCTTCATTTTAAAGATAATAACATATACAGGGATTAAGTAGCTTGCTCAGGGCTGCACATGGACACTTGGATCTGCACCTGGGCACCTGGATGTGGTCCACATGCTGATCCCATAGGCCGTTCTGCCACCTTTAATAAGAGCCATGTTCCATCTCTCCTCTGGACAAACTTGGGAGCTAAGGCAGGGCAGGGATCATCCGGCTCAGTCCTCAGATGCAAAACCAATACTAGAACAGAATTCTTCTGCATTATTTTTTCCTCACTAAAACACTATGATTCCAGGAAAGACTTGCATTGGAGACAAACCAAACTCTCAGAGTAGAACCTGTATTTATTTCCTCGTGGCGGTGGCTTATCCTGTTGCACATGCCCTAGCAATACCTGGGAGTGCAGCTTCCTGCCCACAGAGCCTCAGGGAAGCCACAGAGTGGCCACAGGAGGCCTCGTGACTCTGGGCTGCATTCTGTGGGAAGAGCTGGGTCACGCTGAGGAGGGCGTCTGAGGTGGTAGCACATGGCAGGGACACAGTGAGGGTGATAGCAGGGGCCAGAGGTGTCTGCCTTAGTGCCTGAGCTCGCTTCCAGGCTTCCTCTAAACTCCTCCTGTCTCCTTCCCTCCATCCCAGCTGGGAAAGAACGGGAGGAGGAGTGTGGCCTGGCAAGTAGATGTTTCTCACTTTCTCCCTCTTCTTTTCCTTTCCTGCCTGGGAGACCAAGTGTTTCTGGGGTAGGGCAGAGGAACACCTCGGTGGGAGGATCTGGAGCTCTTGTCAGTCTGTCAGCCTCCAAGATTTGTGGCTGCTCTGTAGAGCTGGCATTTTCTGCTCTGAGAGGGATTGTTTGGTTTGGAGCCTGTTTTTGCTTTACCACAAAAATGAGTGGCTTTTTTTTTTTTTTCCCCTTCTCTTTCTCTCTAAACAAAGGAGGGCCATTTGGTTTCCATAACTCAGATCATCTGACTCCTTCCTGGAATGTCCACTTGGGAAGCAGGGCATAAAGCCTTCCTCGTCTCTCCCTGGCTGGGCCATGCGTGGCTCAGGGGCCACGATGGCCTTGCTGCAACCTCCGCCAAGGACAGTGTGCTGTGTGGTTCATGGGGCAGTGATCTATTCTGAGGATGAGCCCGACCCCTGCCTCTCTGCCCACCGGGTGGCCATTTCACTGTTCCTTAGCACTGAATGCCCAGGGGAAATGGATACCAGGAGATCTGACAGTCTGCTGGGCTTTAGTTTGCCAGTGGGGAGAAAATTAGGGAAGAGCAAGGAGTTTGAGACCAAAGTTAACTGGAATTACTAGACAATTTTGAAATATAAATTTTCTTATCTGGTCCTAAAGATATTTCATAATTCTGTGCATACTCATGGCATAGGTTCATCTAAAGTACCTGACTACAGGAGTCTGATGATCAAATGGAAACTTGATTTAAATCAGGACTTGGGGATCAACGAGAGTGATTATATCAAATTACCAAACACCCCACACCCTGGGAGGCAGGCATACCCGAAGCTGGATTCAGAGGGCACAGCAAGGGACAGGAGAGATTTGGGGAACCTACAGATAGAGATCAGAGTCCCAGATCCTCCTCTTACTAGTGTACAATTAGGAACAGCTTCATGTGTAAATGGTGATGACGATGTCATTGCATAGAGGTGTGTGGGGAGCAGATATGAATGTATAAAGCATGGCTCTTGGCACTTAATAAGGATTCAGGAAATGTTGCTCTATTATATGGGAATTCGAATCTTTAAAATAAACTACACAAATGTGTGGTTTAAAGTCAAAGAACTATAGGCTGGAGCAATGGATCAGTGGTTACGGTGCTTGCCTGACACAGACAAGGACTCAGGTTCAAACCCTACACCATGTACACAACAAAATGTTGGAGCAATGAAAGCTGCATGAAAAACTAAGTAAAATTGATTCTCTCTTTCTCTCTCTCACTGTTCCTCTCTCTAAAAAAAAGTGAAAAAAAGATTTTAGATTTCAAAATGACTGATTGCTTAATATATTGTTCTACCAAACTAACATATTTTTTGACTTCAGGGATTCCTAGAAAAATGTGAGGCTTTAGAGAACTTGTATGTATATGTTTGTTTGGATGTGTATGTGTATATGTGTATCTACACACGTGCACACACACACTGATTTTGTCTACTATTTGCAGTTTGGGAACCTGAGGCTCAGAGACGTTGATTAATTACGTTAGTGCTATACCACTAGAAAATATCAGAGCTGTAATGTGAACCAGGGTATTGCCCAAGGTCAACCCAACTAGTCTTATAGCCAAAAGTACTCTAGAAACCAAGACTTTTCATACTGACCACTTTGGAAGTGAATGGTCAATATGGTCAATGGGCAAGACTGGATACCACCAGAGGCATGCCTTGCCGGAGAGAGGACTGGGCTGAAGAGCTCTATGATAAGGTTCAGAGGTCTTCTGAGAGCCCCTGATCTAATGGGAACAGACCCATGTTCTGAAGTATACACTCAAGGGTGTACATTCCCAGGTTTTGACTTTGGGTCTCGTGAAGAAAGAAGTTCCCAGAATTCAGCCCTGTAGTTTGGTGACTGTCTAATGGATTTGGGATAAAACCAGGATTAAAATTCATTCGCCAAATCAAACACCAATTGGAGTGAATCCTTTTATAGGGCTGATTAAATAATTTAAATACTTTCCAAGTCTTGGCAATCTTTTCCTGATATAAATATTTATTTCTGGCAAAAAGGAAAAGAAAAATAACCCTTAGTCTTATCTGGAGGAGTTTGCTGAAACCCTCCAAAAGCTGATGTAAGCCCCAAAGTAGAGTTTACATTCCTACTGTGACATTTGCATTAGGTAGTGGGAAAAATAGTAGAGGTTAGGGACTGAATGAGCTCACCCTGCTGTTTCTTCCAATGTCCCCTGGGCCTAGGGAGAATTTTCATGGCATCCCAGGGCCAAGGATAACTGTTCAGCATCAAATTATCAGCTGGTTTGGGAATGTGGCTTCAAATGAAGGGAGAACAGACAAGCTAGGGTTAGATTGGCTGTTTCCACCTTCTGGCGGCTTTCAAAAACAACCAGTTTAGAAAAAAAGCTATACTTTCAAATATTGTGCAAAAATCTGAAATAAAATTCTATTCAGTAGGACTCCAAGTTGGTGAAATTCAAAGCATCTGGGTTGAGCTTTCTGGAGCCCCAGCCAGGAAGGAGGTGACTGTCCTACTGGGGTTTCTACAATGATAATTCACAAACGTGGGAGTCTTGCTGAAAGCTCAATGGCGTCCAGTAATGAGAGCAGAAAGCCACCAACATCTATTAGGCAATACTACATGTCTGGCGCTAGCTGGAAGGATTTCATGTATAGATGTGCTATGAAGTTAAGGATTCTTTTGACAGAGACATTAAATTCTACATCAAAGCAGAGATGCTGAAAGTACACAGAACGATCTCTAATTAGAAAAGCTGAAGAGTGGTTGTGAAGTCAGAAGAATGAGAAATGAGACTCGAAACAAAAGTAGAGAGAGAGATGGGTAGTAGGGGCAGGTGGGTTGGCCATGCTGGGAAAGTTCTTCAGAACATAGTGTGCCCACTGTAATGTGCGCCTATGCTCATCAGAAGCCAGAGAGATGGCTTCAAAGTGGCAGAACCAGGCTGGCCATCCTCCTTTTCCTTAGACATGTTTCCTGGCCTGCAGTTGTTATAGGGTTTTCTAGGAAGACCTCACTGGCTAGTTGCCAGGAGATGAGAGGATGAGCTTGGCTAATTGGTTCCAGGTGAGTTCCTTGAGTCTACATGGAACTATTTCACCAGTTCCTGTCTGCTGTAGGCATCCAGGACATGTTCCCTGCTTTCCCATCCTGTTCCGTGGGGCAGGTTACAATAGGATGGAGAACAGTGAGCACCTGAAGAGCTCACACTGTGGTGATCCACCACAGCTCCGCTACTCACTGGCAGCGCAATGTGCGAGCCTTCTCCTCCTGTTCACGCTCAGAGTTCTCTCCTAGAATATGGGAATAATATCCATTTCACAGAGTGCTGTCAAATTTAATGGGATGATGGTAGGAAATGCTTAGCATTTATTAAGCATTCCACACATGGGAACTTTTATTACTAAGGTTGGGTACTGCCGGGCTTGTCATCTTAAGATGCAAGGTGTAAATGTGTTTGTAAATTGAGAGGGTCTTGCAACTTGTCACTTGGTCAGTTGTCCACCAGGTTATGGCAGGACTGTATGATACAGGTGAGAAAAGAAGCAAGTCATCTATCTAAATGGATTTTGTGGACATGTATAAAGTGCAGTGGTTCTCAAACAGGGGTGATTTGCCCCTCGGGGGACAATGAGCAATGTCTGAGACTTTGGTTGTCAGTACTGGGTAAGGAATGGTATTGGCATCTACTGCTTCCCAATAAAGAATTATCCAGCCCAAAATGTCAATACTGCTGAGGTTTTTAAAAAAAAAAAAACCTTGCAAAATGTTTACTGGGGCTTAACATCCTTCTTTCACCCACCTCAGAGGACCTATAGGCATTACTGGGTAGTTCACAGTCCCCTGGGTACGGGTGCAATGTCCAGGGAAGTCCAGAAGTATTATAAGATGATGAGTAAAGGAAAGAGAGGGGTAACAGCCGAAGAGGGATTGGAAGACAAGTCCTGGCTGAAGCAACCAAAAAAGTAAATACATCCCTCCACGCACGCTTAGCTGGGTCCAGGTTTTCTTAGTGGTAGATGGCATAACATCCGAGCTACTCTGTTTGGTAGTACTTTATAACACAAATGCGCTATCCCGGAAATGGGTCTTACACAGTGGCCTGGGTTCTGAGATGATGTGGATGGAAAGGCTATGGACTCAGAACACCTTATATTTAAACACCATAGGATGCAGAGCCATGAGCTGTACCAGAGGGACACAATGTGCGTTATCCTAGTCATGTGTTTGGGAGGATCAAGATTACATAATGGCCCCAGAAGGAAAGGAAGTAAAAGTCCAAGGACCAGGAGTCCACTCCTAGAGGTGTGTGTGCTCTGCCAATTTATGAGTTGTCTATGTTGGGTTTACACTTTCCCAAATCTCATACAAAATTGTGACCCCCATAGCTCTGGGCATACCGATCTTTAGAACTGGTTGTCACCGCAGCTAGTCTGACTTTCCGGCGTAAATTATTATTTGCCCATATTTATTGCTATTTTTCTAAAGAGAGAAGGAGAGAGAGAGAGAGAGAGAGGAGAATCAATTTTTATTGAATTTTTCACATGGCTTTTGTTGCTCTGACACTTAGTTGTGTACGTGGGTGCTGGGGTTTGAACTCATGTACTTGCGCATTCTGGGCAAATGCCATAACACCCGAGCCACCACTCCAGCCCTATTGTTATTTTTAATAGCTACAAAAGTAATAGACACTTAACATTAAAAGTCCGAGAAATGTAAAGAAGTCAGTAAAAACTTTAAATCCTTGATAATCCTAATTCCCAATGATAAATATTATTAATGCCTTGGGATATACTATTCTAGATTTCTTTCCTTTGTATTTTTTTTATATAATTGGGATCATAGCATACACAATTTTTGTGGTTTTTGGTATTTACATCTATCTGACTATAATAGAGCAGTTTTGGGTACTGCAAACTAAATGAAGGTAAGAGGACTCAGAGTTCTTGCAAAGCATTTTATCCTTTCAATAAATCCACCTCCAAAATCCTTTATGGCTGACATCTGTAAAACTACAAATTATCTTCTAAGCAAAGTATCAGCCTTTTAAAATTTTGTAATCCTGAGGTCAGAAAAACTGCTTCACTCAAAATGGCTGTAACTTACTAAGCATAAATATATTTTTAAAGCTTTGTTTTTACTTGCTAAAGGACAACTCAGGATTCATGCACAAGGTATGTATTTTCTGACACACAAACTCTTGCAGCTGTGCACAGTTAGATTTGGAAGCATTTTACCATGGGGACTGGGATCAAGGGGGGCAAATCTACCAAAATGGCTAAAGCCTTCCCTGCAATTTTGACCACAGGTTGAAGCAGTGACTTCTCTTAAAAGACTAAACCTGCACAGAAATTCAGAGTAGGCATGGGAGGAGCAAATCCCCTTTTATCCCTACACCAGTCTAGATGGTGTGGTAAATTTCAACTGATCCATATTTTTTTCTGGGCCTCAAAGATGCGAACATACACTAATACACTCTTTCCATGAGTCACTTAAAAAAAAAATCAGAGGGCAAAAGAGGAGCTCTGACTGAAAGGATGGGCAGAGGGAAGATACCACCAGATACATAAAAAACTCCTGAGGCTCAAGGAAACAGTACCACTCAGGGAGCCTCACCTGTGGTCACATTGTCAGCCGTGGACACAGATGCTCTAAAACCTGGGGCCTTTATGTCTTGAGCTTGGATTCAAGTCTCAACTGCCCTACTAACATGCTCTGTGATACTGGGCAAGTGGCTAAATGTCTCTGCTCAGTTTCCCATTGCAAAATGGAGGGAACCTGTCAAAGTCAATGCCTCTATAAGTAGCCATACCTCAGTCACCTGGGCATGCGGAGACAGGGGCCTCAGGGGTGTTGGGGGGGTGTTCTGTGCTTCAGAGGCAATGTAGAAAAGTGGTCTAAGGCTTTTGGAGCCAGACTGTCCAAGTTCAAACTGTTTCCACCCCAGGCTGCGTGGGTGGCCTTGGGCACTTAGTTTCTCTGAGATTGTTTCATCATCAGAAGCGGAGACAGAAATAATCTTCCCTCACTGGCCTACTGGGATGAAGACCTGAGTGAGACAGGGAGGGTACCTTGACAGAACCGCACACCAGAAGCTGCTCAGCAGCCGGCAGCTGCTATCGTTTGGATGATGCTTCCTGTGATGCGGATTTGCACCCCCATTAAGAACGGGGAGACTCCATGCTCCTTTATGTCTCTTCATTCTCAGTTACATAAAGCAGCATCTCATCATCTTCATATGACCCCAAATGCCCAGGGATGCATCTAGATTACATCAGTGTCTTTGACCAATATAAGCAATACTATGACAAAGGAAAAAATATGCTTCTTTTTAGGGAATTTACAGTCTCTTTCCCTCTGCCTTCTCCACTATCTGCCAGAAAAAGGGCATTAATAACCTCCTTGAGGGTCCTCAGCATCCCTGGATCTTAGAAATTTTCTAAGATATGGTTTTTGGAAAATTGATCAGATTTTTAAAAACACACTGGAACTTCCAAATTTGAATGAGTGTGTCTTTCTTTCTCTTGGGATGTTTAGTCCTGCTTTGGAATCCTAGAATTACCTTTATGATTTTTATTCTTTGGGAGTGTATAAAAAGTAAACTGTAACCAGGCTTGTGAATAAGACTGGAAATCAAACTGGGAAGTAAAATTGTGCATCAAAACCCAGCATGCCTATGAAACTGTAAAACAGAATTCTTGCATAGCCTGTAAATGAAATCTTCGCGCATTTGTAAAAATCTGTCTTTTGTTTATAGCCATACTTCATGTGTCTCCATGCAACAGAACAGGGTAGTCTCACAAGTGTTTCATTGTTGCATTAGTAAAACGTCTATTTTTTATTTACTGTGCATAAAAGCCTCCATTTTAGCATTCTAATCTCTCTGCAAATGGATTTTCAGTTGAAAGTGGATCTTTTTTTTGGCACAGTGCACTGAATACTGGAGTAGGAAAAAGTGTAGCCAGAAGAAATTCATGTGAAGATTTCCAAGATATTTTCTTGGCCAGTGGTGAGTTTGGCCTGCTGAATGAAGAACCAACCAAATACTAAATTTAAGATGTATGTTAGGACTACATAATTAGCAAGAATTTAAAAATTGAATTTTAAGGGGCTGGAGTGGTTGCTCAGTGGTTACAGCGCTTGCCCAGCATGTTCAAGTTCGTGAGTTCAAACCCCAGCACCACATACACAGCGAAGTCTCAGAGCAACAAGACTTGTTTCTCACTTTCTCTCTCACTGTCCCTGTCTCTTAAAAAAAAATAAAGAATTTTAAATATCTTTAGTGAGCTCTTTTCTTGTTACGTAAGGGACATACGATTGCAGAAAACATGAAAGAAGAAAATAAAAAATTATAGTCATTCAGAGGTAAGTGCTGTTAACATTTCAGTAGCTGTGTTCCAAATCTCTTTCTGCATGTAAATGTGTGTGTGGAGAAACAGAAAGAACACCCAGGCACTGTTTTAACACGTGATGTCATGTCAGTAACATTTCCCACGCCAGTAGTTATTCTTTTACAATATGATTTACTTATTCAGGGATGAAGTATAATTGGCATTAGATTATCTATTGACAAACACTTACGGTACCACTTGGATGTCCGCCCCCACTTCCCTTCCTTTTATCTTTTGCTATTGATTATTGCCCAGTCTTAGTGAACATTCCCAGTCATTTCTTTTGATGAAGTCGAAATTGAAATTCTGGATCAAAACGTAGAAAAGCAGTTTGATTCACTTTAAGAACTGCAAAAAGTTTTAAATAGTGTCTCGATGAATGAAAATTTGCTCCTGTACATCTTTGCCAATAGTGGGCATTGTGTTTTGTTAACCTTTGCCAGTTTGATACAGCAAAACTGGGAACTGACGGTTTCAACTTGCATTTCCTTGGTTACACTGAGCATTTTCCACATTTATTGATTATTGCTTTTCTCGTTAATTTCCTTTTCATACTCTTTGTCTGTTCTCTACCTTCTTTAAAAAAAGGATTTTAGGAGCTATCTTTACATTATGTTTACTGACCTTTTAATATGCGTATATAGATGTATGTATGTGTATGAGTGTTTTCCTTTTGCATTTTGTTGGAGTGAGTTACAGAAGAACTTAAAAATATATGCTTGAACAAAATAGTTTTCCTTCATACTACATTCCTTCACAATTAAAAAGTCTTTGACCACTAGAAAATTATGCAAATTTTTACTTTTGTTTCCTTCTAGAAATTTTGTAGTTTTAATGTTCACATTAAAATTTGCAGTTCATTTGGAATTTTTAAATGTGAAATATGAAATAAAAATCAAACTTAATTGTTTTTCCCAGTGGTTAGCCAGTTGTCTCAACACCATTTTTTGAATAAGTCACTCTTTCCTTACTGATTTGAAAGGTCACTTTATTTTATCCTTAATTCACATAAGTTCTTGCCTCCGTTAATGGACCATGTTATAAAGCGCAGTGTGCTGATCATGATACCAGTTATACATTGTTCCAATTACTGAAGCTTTCTTATATATCCTAAAATTGGTTAGGGCAAGTTTCCACATTTTTTTCTTCACATTTCTTGTATGTTTATTCTTCCAAATAAACTTTAGGATAATTTTGTTAATTTAAAAAGCCCCACTGGAATTTTCATTGGGAATTAATTAAAAGTAAACATTCATTTGAAGATAGTTGATGTCCTTACAACACCCATAACAGTGATAATGATAACAGTAAAGAAGTACCAGCAGCCACATCCACCAGCGGCTTCCAGGTTCCAGGTCCCATTCTGAGCCCTACTCACCACATTTAAACCCAATAACAATCTATGGTAAGGGTGCTATGGCTGCCATACTGATTTTATAGACAGAGAAACTGATCCATGGAGATATTAAATAACTTGCCATGGTCACACAGCTGGAGATGACAGAGCCAGACTTCTTTTGCCTGAGTTCTGCCTCCAGAGGCTGTGTTCTGTCTATACCACTTCTCTCTTTATTCAGACTTTCTTTATATCTCTCACAACGTATTGTGTCTTTAAAATATGATCAAATGAGTTCTTACTAGATTTTATTTTTGTTGTTACATTTTTCCTACTGTACTTTCTAGCTGGTCATTATTGGGCTCTGGTAAAGCTATTGATTGCTATACATGACCTATTTGTTTTGAAAGCATTCAGCTTAATAATCTTACTAGTCTAGTATCTCTGTTGACTCTAGTTTTCTGAGTAAATACAGTTATTTTAATGTATTTTATTTTTATTATTTTTTTTAAAGAGAGAGGAATAGAATAAGTGAAAGAGAGAAAGGAGAGGGAATCAATTTCTTTTTCATCTGGCCTTTGTATCTCTGACACTTAGTTGTGTACGTGGTGCTGGGTTTGAACCTGGGTCCTCATGGACACCAGGCAAGTGCTCTACTGCTGAGCCACCACTCCGGCCCTTAATTTGATATATTTAAAAATAATGACATTTTTCATCTATTTTCTTGTGTGATTGTAGTGCTCATGGCTTTGGCTAATATGATAGTCATTAGCCACATGTGGCTAGTACACTTAGGTTGATTAAATGTAAAATAAATTAAAACTTTGATTCTTTGATTGCACTAGCCCTGTTTTAAGTACCCAACTGACACCTGTGGCTTGTGGCCACCATCTTGGCTAGCATTTTAGAGCATTTCCTTCATGTGGAGAGTTCTATTGGACAGCGTTGATGAAACTGTCAGATCAATGTTATGTAACAGTGGTGAAATGGGTTGGACTATTTTTTCCTGATTTTAAAGTTCATATCTCTAAATAGTGGTTTTATTATTAGAATGATGCTGAGGCTTGAGACCAAATATCTAAATATATTATTATGTTTGAGAAGTCTTACCCTATTCCTATTTTTCTATAAGTTTTTTTTTTTTTTTTTGGTAATTTG